>JABASC010002745.1:0-16387 GCA_019776185.1 Plutomurus gul
TGAAATACCTCTGCCATTACCCATTGGGATACCTAACAATTCCCCGGCAGGGATACCGATTAATCCCAATTTTTGTTCTTCCTGGGATCGGACTGAAACCCAATAAAAGGAATAAAGATTATCATGATTGATTTTCAATATATTCAATTTCATTGGTAACTCAGGCTGCAAAATATAAAGGCGAGGAAAATAATGGAATCATACGATCGTTTGTCAACGCATTTACGTTTACCAACCTTGGTTTATAAAAACCTGAGAAGGTATGGTCGCTAGAAAGTGGCGTTCAGACCTTAACCATGCCACCTTAGTCAAGTTGGGGCAGTGATACACCAACGTAAGGTTGAAATAAAAACTTAATGACCTTATATTTGGGAAACGGTCATTGGAAGAATATAGCAAAAATCTGTTAGAGTTCTGATGGATTTTCAAGTCTTCAACCGAAGGAGGCAAATCGTTGAGGTCGAAGGGAGAGTACAGAGAAATCTCCAGAGATTTAATCACCAAATTTTTGTGCCACCCAAACGCTTCTCCGTCGATTAATCCAAAACGCTCCAAACGTAAACAGTCTTCCATGTTAATTCTATATCTTGGCCTGTTTGCAAAATTCAAGTGCAATTCCTTCAAATTCGAAACATCAATGAACTCGTTCATGTCTAAAATATGGTTTTTGGTTAATATCCGTCCGCGACCAAGGACGCATGGTTGATGCAATGTAGAAATACAACAAATGGTGGGGGCGATTTTGCCGTCAAAAAAAATTGAAACGTTCGTCAAGTATAGATTTTCTATTTCTCCAATGAAACTGAGTGAAACGAAAAATGCCGTTTCTCCTATACCAGCACAAAATGTACAATCCATGCGAAGTGTGGTCAGTTTCAATCCTGCCCATTCACTGATTCTGAATTTTTGTAAGGGATATCCTGCTTTGTCCGTGATATTGACACCGAATAGGGTCAATTCCTTAATGTATTTCCGATCCTTGAAGAACGCTTCCATATCTAATCGACAAAAACAACCTTCGAACCAGAATTTCCTAAACTTGAAAAGATTTGGTTCGGGAAAATGATCGTGGAATAATTTCAGATCTCTTCTTATCTTATTGCCTCTGAATTGACTTTCTATGTTCCGGATGCAGCATACACCCAATTTGACTAAACAGCTTCTAGAGGCTAGGCTCCAAGTGTAGCACACCAAACGACAAGACTTCACATCTGAGAGGTCAAAATTGGAAAATATGTTATCCAGGATCTGTGGGTAAAAGATCGTGTAATATAGAATCACAGCAGAATTCATTTCAAATGAAATGACACGAAAAATAAGAGTGCACACTTATTCTGAGATCAAATAGTGAGTGAGGGGGAGTTCATTAAGTATGCAAAGCAAAAATCGCAGATTTCAGTCCCATCCCCCTCTCTGTAATGCAAAAGGGTCGGAGCTCATTTTATTTTCCCGTAAAGCTCTAACATTCCCCACCCTCCCCTCTGCGCGTTACGTACTTTATGGATAACCCCCGACTGCATGTCTCAAATGGTACTACCTACTAACAAGTGAGATCAACGGCGGAAATGTATACTTTAATATAAATAGCTAACCGTCCGTCGAAATTTATAAAATGCCATCATTTATTAATCTCTCCATATGCATTAAATGTTAAGCTATAAATAACCAGGGGGAAAAGGGCAAAATTAAATTTATTAAAATTCAAAAGTTACCAAGTCATTCATCAACGCCGCAATCGTGCTTGAATAATCCATTGGATTGCAAACACCATGGCCTTGCACCCTGTTGTTTCACAAAAGAAAATATTCAAAATACTGTTTAGTATTAGTCGGACCAAGAATTGATTAATGGGGGCTCGAGATTCAGTACACCAGAAGTGTGTGACACAGAGTATCGAGATAAATAAATAAATTCGGCGAATGACGGAGTGTTTCCTTCAGAAGGTACTTAAAACATTATATTCGCGAAGTGTACTTCCACTCCAGAACTTCTTTTTCTCTAATGGAAAAACCCAATAATTTCAAATTGCATTAGGGGTGGTGAACCTGCGCTCCCCATAATTATACAGGATGGAAATATGAAAAGTCGTGAATTTATTATTAGAAGGATTCGATAAAGAATAGATATTATAAAGCATATGATAGTGCTTGAATGAAGTATACAGATTTTATGAAAAGACTTGACAAATGCTTATTAAGGATTTTATATCAACAAGGGGACCACACATCACCATTCGTTTAGCCTAACTCATATAGGTTTTCATAAATAAATTATGGAATTTTAAGATATTTCAAATAATTGTATGTTATTAACCAAACATAATGTAAAACGCAAGAAAATTTTTGAAGTGACAATATCAAAGATTATAAATAGTTCTCTCTGAGTCTAATTGGAAACAATGTATTTTCAATTTGCTTAGTGACTGTGTCAATGTACGAGACGAATCGTCTCACCGTTCATTCCTATACTCATCGTCTCAGACGATGAACTTAATAAATGTGCAAAGCTTACTTGGCCCTTTTACATGAATTTGAATAGTGAAAATTATTGCAATAACTATGGTTCACACTTTTCCTTGACAGGACCGATCGTTACGTAATAATATTCCAGTTCTACATGTGGAAACTCATTATTTGTTCACTGTTCTATTGATTTTTTTCATATGTAGATCACGTTATATTAGCCTATACACTCTGGCACGTTAAATACACACAACACAATTTTTCGATGAACGATCAAACAAAATTTGCACTACAGAACAAAACTTTGCATAGGTTCCAAGGCTACATTTTGAAATTATCTGACCCGAAATAGTGTCGTTCCGTATGTGAGATAAGAATCCTAGTGCCTCATATATCTATGTACGTCATCCAACGATCCTGAATGCTACGTACTCGTTGTGGAGACACTCCACAAAAGGCAATTGTGTATCTCTCCCAACACTAAGAACCTATTTATAGTTTGCGCATGGTGTATGTATTTTGCTATCTAAAATGCTCCAGAATTAAGACTTACCAGACTAAACGAATTATACAAAGAAATTAAAAATATTTGAATTGCATTCAAATCAACTGTGATCTCTGGTTATAGTTTGTCATGTAAACAAACTACACAAGCATGCATTAGGAGATAGTCTGGTTTATTGCAGTTCTACGTACAATTACGTCATCCACCACTTTAGGTATTTATTCTCATCGCATCATATGGAAAAGATTCCCCTGACTTTGCACTTTTATTACGTGTTACAATATTTGGCCGCATATTATAGTTGGTCAAAATTCCATTAATTTTACCAATTAATTCCGGTGGAGAGAGTGCAAACTGAAACCCCCATTCATACATAGATACCGTATCGTACGTATCCTGTTGCTCAAAGCATTTATGACACTACATTGTAAGAAATAATGGAGATGTTTACATATTTAGCCCCAATTCCTGGGACATGTAAACATATAATAAAAGTAGTCAGTGTGTTTGTGTTTCCTCGTCTTGCAAATGTTTAGAAATGCGATTATAGATTTCATTGTGTTGGCGTTTCATGTGCTACTTGAGATTACTCCGTTTTACAGCAACAACTGTGCAGTGTGCACAAGAACCATATAGATCTATAAGGCACAAGAACAAGAACCGATTTCCCTGCATAAACCTCAAATTCAATTATTATCTGTTTTATTATCAATGTAAATGTAACACTATGGTTCAGAGAATCGAGTTTTACAAATAGTTGTCCTAACTCCATCTAAAGTGTAAAACAGATATTAGCTCAAAAGTTCCAAATAATATGATTTATAATGCGGTAATATTTATTATTAGTATTAGGGAGTATTCATTAATGACGTCATCAGTTGACGGGAGGAGAATTTGACAGGTGAAGACCACTTGCCCATGTTAAAGGGGTATGATGATGATGATTAGAGGGGGAGGGGATCGAAAAATCGAGATTTTTTTATGACGTCATTAATGTATGTTCCCTTAGTGACATAATTTGATGTTTATCAGCAGCAGCAGGAATTATTGGCAAGTTGAAAGAGCAAATTGAAAGGAGATACATACAGTAAATTCGGTTTACACGATAAAATTATCCATATGGTTGTAATTCAATTTGTACACAAATCGTTTTGTCTCTTGAAATAAATTAATAACAAAACGTTATGTTTTGGACTTGGATTGGACCAACTTTTTATAATCGGAATAATTCACTTTTTGTCACAAGTCATTGAGTAAGTTTAATTCTATTTTTCTTTAATAAATATTTTCTTATTTTCTACTATATTATTCGCACAAACCTTTTAGAACATTTTAGATTTCTAAATAATTGGCATCCGCATTGTTGGCCGAAGATCAGAAAACAATTACAATTTTTTTAAATTTTTTGTAGTTTTGTGTTCAATACTACTGCAAGAGGTGATTGCTAACAAAATGGCTCTTTCGATGCTGCGAATGATATCCAAAATAGGCGTTCCTACAAACATCGATGCAAGACTAAAACCACTTCAAGAAAGTTACACGGAGCAGACAGAGGATTCTTGGACAAAACTTTCCGGGTTACTGTATTCAGCATCCCAGTCCACCGAATTGGAAAAACCTTTAGTAATTTTCGTTATCTTAACACAAGAAGCTCCCCAGCAATTTCCTCTTCATTTAGCAAATAAAGTCAGCGAAATATATGGAAAGAAGAAAGTGGTGTTAAACGGGGAAGTTCTTAATACACTTAAACCAACAGAAATCATTGAAATGTTAAATGATCAAATTCTGAAGCGTGATAATCGTGTTGTAGTCATTGAAGACGTGAATAAAATTCAAAACGTAGATCAACTCTACGTGCTGCACAGTCTGTGTGATAATGTCCGTCCAGTATACAGAAACGCTTTCTACATTATAACCATAAGAGCTGACGAGAGTGACAGTCAAGTATTATTGGAAGACACCAGGAGCATTGACGACCTCAAGGACGAAATGCTGCATAGAATTTGGGAACACATGGAATCAAAACAAAGAGCTGCCCTCATATCCAGAGTGAGTCCAGTCACAATTAAAATTCTTCGTGATGAGTACAGAGAAGAAAAACCGAAAGAAATTGATGAGCAAGCAATTAGTCCGATTCCTCAGAATGATCAAAAGGTCGACTGGTTCAATTCTGCTTACAGCTATCCTAGGCAAGATAAGTATTCCTTATTTGAAAGAAGGTGGGCGGTGCTTAGCAAGAAATATCCACATATATCGACAGCATCGTGTAATAATATGTACAATGCACTCGTTAAGCCTTTCGAAGATAGTATTCCATTTTTAGCACCTGAAAAGAAACCCGCCGTTATTCTTTGCATAAGTTCTCCCGAAAATGAAAGTAAGAACGAGCAATTTCTCAGGGACTTGTCATTATCGTTGGATAAAAGGTTTTTCGAAAACTCACCTCCATACGTCAATATTGATGTGAAGGATGAAAATAAGAGTGTCAGTTTGCAAATCAGTTTGAATTCAAAAGAATTAATGAAGCGTGGTTACATCTGCAAGGATGTTGACAAAATTGACAACGGTAGTTTTCTGACTCTGTTTTGGTTTTGTTGCCGGGAAAGTGCAGAGGTCAAAAAATGCTACTGGATTTTTACGGTAACAGTCCCTGACACATTGCATGAAGATGTTGAAGTCTACGAACTTCTGAAGAAAGCCTTCAGCCAATCAAATGTGGACAAGTTTGTTATGGAAGATTTGATTGCTCTTCTGATGAAATTTCCGATTTTGTTGTAAACATGGTATGTATTTATTTAAGAATAAAATGTGTTGTAATTTTGATAGAAACGAACGTTGTAAATTTTAACGTCATATTTTGAACACCACTCTCCGGTTGAAAATCATGTCTCAATGGAGACCTGTACTGGTCAAAGATTTAAAAAATGCACATCCACACCACCACATTTTTACTTTTATGACTTGTGCCCCTGCCACAGCAACTTTAAGGATAGCCATATTTTGGTAGATACATGAGGAGGAAACAATCTTTTCTTATTGCAACTTGACAAACAATTTTGTCTTGCATTTATACATTTATACTTATGTTTATTATACGCCTCTGATGGAAAAATTTATCAAATATACTTGAAATAGAATCCATGTTTAAATCCAAGTGCACCAATTCATCCTTATTCATTACGCTGAATTTAACTGCGAAAAATAATGATGGGGCACTAACAAGGTTTCAACTGTCCGTGTAAAGTCAGAGCGGACTCGACTGTACTTTTGACGGATTAGTACGAACACGCGTTCACCAAGCTTGCGTTAAAATGTAATTCTGCCGCGTTGAAAATATTTTTCGACAGCGCTTAAGGGAGTATCCATAACACGTGTGACACGGTTGGAGGGAGGGTACGGGTCTGACCTTGCTTTACGGGGATATATTTATAACATTGTGGCCTCCCCTATTATACCGAAGGGGTCTAAAAACTGGAATTTTTTGCGTTATGTATTTTATGGATCGTCGTCCCTATTGAGTTCGTTTCATAACTTGAAAAGGGTGCGTTCACACCTTGACCGTGTGAGACAGTAGAGTATAGAAATCATAAATGACGTGCTGAATTGTTTGAATGTAGTAAGCGGGATGCAATGCCTATCTGGATGCCGTAATAAGATAGGTACAAAAAGTGTTTGTACGATGATTTGAAAGTTTTGAAAAATAATTGAACGAATCAAAAAAGTGATTATAAAAGAAGAATGGACGCGGGAGGGCCCAATTTTTGTATTTTCATGGTCTATTGGGCAGGGTATGCCGGAGTGGGATTGTGGGTTTTTGACCAAAAACCCGACTCATGGGGTTTTGACCAAAAACCCGACTCATGGGTTTTTGACCAAAAACCCGACGCATGGGTTTTTGCTAAAACCAAAAACTGTTAATTTATGAATATTGCTCGTGGAAATTATTTGATTTTGAGTTTAGATCTTAATTAGATCTTTTTACATCCATTTTACACGTAATCCGAGTCGGCTCTGTTGTCAATCGATATAATTCGTATGCCTAAATATACCCTATGCTTTAATGCATGTTCCAAAAACCCAAAAATCAAAAACGCGATAACTTAAAAACCCGTGGGTCGGTGTTTTTGTTTGAAAAACCCTGGGTTTTCCCTTCCCTGCAATTGGGTAAGTTTCCCAATGTACTATATAAACATTTGGCTTCTCCCATTTTTGGCCTACGGAAGGGAGGTTGGTTTAATATTGCATTACGTACTTTGGTAACCACCCCTTAACTTCTCTTTATTGAGTTATATTTGCTAATTAAAATATTTCTGTATGAATAGTTTCCTTGATGGGGAAAATAGAAGAGGCGTACAATTACAAGGTCGGCACGAGTTGGTGTCAACATTATGATGAAATTAAAAATCATTAAGTGGATCTTGCGTCAACATGTAACAATTCCATTTCTTTATTCTTTTAGACAATGCTCAATAAAATTGAAATTTATTGGTATCTTGTAATTCATTCAATTTCAAATATTATTACTGTTTCTTACATGGTTAAAAATTTACAGTGTAGCAAATAAAATCTGGGAGCTCATAATGTGTAAAACAGTCATCACTCATACTTAGTGAAACAAATTCTCATTGTTCAATTCAGTGTTCTTAATAGTAATCGGGTTCTGCAACAAGAGCTTGGTTGAAGAAATATCATCCACGGGTAGGTACATAAATTATACGCCGTAGTGGTAGTTGGTGGAACAGTCTGTATCCATGCAACAGCGGTTACAGACACTAATCAAACAAATTAAAAACAGACCTCTTGATTTTTGAAATTTTGGGGGCTTTTTAGGTTTTACGTTGCACAAAATTTCAGCCGTGTCAAACTGCTAAAAAAAACTTGAAAACATACGGTTAATGACTTGCACCCGACAGAGAGATACGTAGGTGTTACTATTAACAACACCACTGGTTCGATTATTCGTTTTCTTTTTTAGAGTGAACGAAACGTATCCAAAATGGACAACTCGTATTTTGTTGTCATTCTATGTTCAATAATTATGTGCGATCAAGTGAAATGTGGAAAAATAGGATTCTTCGCGAAGATAGATGAAATTTGTCGGAATCGAAGCAACGTGGATGTGATGTTGGACCTTCCCCCAACTCCATTTACTAAACAATTCGTCCCCATGGAAACCGAAGATTGGACCAAACAGTACATCCATTATTTGAAAATGAGCGCAGATACTTCACAAAAACCGATTATGGATGAAGTAAGTAAGAAATTTCCCGATATTGCGGTGCATCAATATTTCATAGTGAACCGTATCTTCATTAAAAATCTTCCCTGCATATTGGTGACCACATTAGCAGCTATGGTCGGTGCGTTCATTGTGCGTGAGTCGGATGTGATACAGTTAAACCAGGATTCATTACCGCTGTATGCAGCCCCTGGCACTGTGCAGTGGGGTCTACATCAGATCAAGGCGCACGAAGTGTGGCCTTTTTCAAAGGGAGCCGGGGTGATCGTCGGAAGTATTGACTCGGGAGTCCGGATCTCCCACGAGACCCTGCGGGACAATTTTATTGAAGGTAAAGCCTTTGGATGGTTAGACGGCTTCAAGAACGACACTGAGAGTCTGCCTTATGATGATGCTGGACATGGAACTCATACGATGGCCACGGCAGTGGGGAAATTGGGGAAAGGGATCGCCCCCGACGCCACTTGGATGGCATGCAAGGCTTGCAACGAGACTGGATGCCCGGAGGACCTTATATTGCTGTGTGCAGAGTGGATGATGTGTCCATATAGAATTGTGAATGGCGTGAGGATAGAAAATTGCACCAAGAGGCCAAAAATACTCATGAACGCTTGGGGAGGGTCATTTTCGTCAACGTTTTTTCGGCCCATACTAGAGAAATGGACTAAAGTGGGCATAATCCCAGTTTTTGCAGGAGGAAATCTCCCCAAGGATGAAAAACCCCCTTTCTGCTCCACCATCCCCGCACCTGCAGATCACAGCGAAGTGATAAGTGTGGGAGCCTCTGACCAAAACGATGTGATTGCAGTATTCAGTTGCCGCGGCCCATCAAAGGCCACCAATAGTATTAAACCGGACTTTGTAGCCCCCGGTGTAAATATTGCTTCCGCATGGAACACGAGTGACTCCACTTACACGCTTCTGAATGGAACAAGCTCCGCAGCGGCTCACATCGCCGGGGCCATTGCATTGCTGGTTGCCAAGAATCCAAACAGTACCATGTCCCAGGTGATGGCCTATTTGGCTAGCACTTCAGTTCGTCCGCATGTGCTGAAGAAGGACACGTGCTCCTGCACGATGGCCTCGTTCGGCAGCAGAGTGGGGTGCTTGAACCAAGCTTCTACGTACCCCAATAATGTCTATGGGCATGGTAGAATCGATGTATCCGAAGCATTCTCAGTGGTCATAGTATAGAGAAAATGTTGCTAAACAGCCAGTATATATTATATAATGTTGGTTTCCAATTTTCCTGTTGTCTCTAGTTCCCATTTTAATATGGGCTGAGTCAAGGTGGATAGACGGTTTCCGTGGTGTCGGCTCTGTACTTGAGGTGGGTCCAGTTTGAAATTCCCTATACAATTTTGTGAACATTTATAATAGACTTTTCGGACAGTGACCCCTAGATACGTAGCCGTGGGGCAAAAAGTCTATTATAAATGTTCACAAAATTGTGTAGAGAATTTCAAATTAGACTCACCTTACGTGCAGAGCCGACACCACGGAAACCGTCGATCCACCTTGGTCTGAGTTGTTTCCAGACAAATATTATTATGATGTGAATGGGAGCTGGAGACAACTGCAAATTTTAACTATGGAAACAAGCATTTGATGGACTTGCTGAGATCTACCTACACCCTGTATTGGTTTTTAAGAAAATATTTTTGTTGTAGTAGACGAAAACCATTTGTAAATTCTACAAAGTAAATATAAGCATTTATTACATGTTCCATTTTTGAAAAATTAAGGTCTAAATTAAGTATGAGATATAACACAATACTACTCATCCAACAATGACTGCTCGCAAAGTGCAATATATGTAAGCTTTCAGTATGCACACATCATAATTTCCTGATGTATAAATATTTAAGTATAATTGAATGGTCAAAAAGGAATATATTTATATAAAAGATATATTCACTCTTCCATTTGAGACTTATTTTCGTTTTCAGGTTAGAAATGTGTGTATTCAGCAGGATTACCAGATTTCTGAAAGGCATTCTAATAAATTCAACAAAAGCAATTGCGACGCCGCTTCGGGGGTGGCACTTATTATTCTTTAATTTGAAATCAGCGTAATTGAAAACCCTAAAGTTCACGTATGTGTAATATTTGTATGAAATAACTTGTTTGCACACGCGAGAGTAGCTGGGGTAACTGAAGGGTCCACTTTAGGTAAAAACAAGTATTATTTATAAAATCCGAGTATTTGAAGCTGTAGTCAACTTGATCAAACGATGTTAATCAAAAATGTGACTGTCGAAATAAAAAATGAATATGTACCAAAAAAACTGTTTTATTGCAGTAATACTTGGCATTCACACCAAATCGAAAACATCACGAAATATTTAAGCAGATTTATTTTCTATAAGATGTTACAATGGTGTTACAAGTGCATTCAATTGTCAATTTTGTTCAATGCTGAAATAATAATTTGCTTACAAAATTCGATCCTACGTATACATTTCTTGTTAAATTTCAATTAAAGCGTATAGGTATGTGCTGAGATTTTCCATGGCTAATTTACGTGGCTTTATATACCAACGTGAGGATTTAGAGCCGGCCACTAAATTACTAAGTTCTAGGTGCAAATCTTCCCACTGAAATAAGCTTGATTAACGGTGAATGGAAAATCAGTGTTGTGTCCAGGATATGAAACATGCCGATAAGAGGTGCCATTGCAATTAGTTGTCGGATATATCATCACACACGATTTGTATGTATCCACAGACTTTGGACCAATTCCCATTCTGTAGTTTATGCAGGTATCCGCACTCGCCGTGCATAATTTGTCCCCTAAAAGGATTAAAAATATTATACTAAAATCTATTCAATGAAAAGTCGAAATCATACAAAAATGGGTTTTTCCTTGGTTACCTCCCAAATTCTTTTCTTCATAGAAGCAGGTTAACGATATGTTTGTCTTAACTTCTTCAGTAATATTCTGCAATGTCCTGATGTATTTAAGTCTCTCTTCATTAATCTCGTTCCTCATTCTGGCGACAATGGTTGTGAAATTATTTCTCTCATCCTGAATAGTTCTGGTGAGTTTATTAAGTTGCTCGTTAAAATCGCGAGTGATTTCTTCAAGTTTAATCTGATCACGTGGGGGTGGGGGAGGTGGGGGGACGTACACTAAACTTGCTTTAAAGGAGGCTGCAGCAGCATTAAATATCCTCCTGGACAATGTCCAATTAGTACTTTTCACAACTTCACTTAAAGGAATTAACCGCATAAAGGATTGTAGCATTTCAGGCCGATAGCGCAGGGAGTCGTCCCACTGAGTCAATTGATTCATCGTCCCCACCACATCAAATTTGGAGAAATCTGGAGCGGCGAGGTTGTAGTCTCCCCCCTCAAAAATAAGTCTGTACTGTATATTTTTGTGAGATTCGAATTCAGTGACGTCACTCGACCTCCGAATGTACACGTCGTCCACGAACCGAAATAAGCTTTTCAAGGTGTTGGCCATGACCTCCTTGACCTGAGCACTATTGCGCGAGATACTGCCGTTCACTGCATTCGTCATCTCAACTTGTATCGCTCCGCCTCCGAATGCAGACTGAACCACGTGTGTACCGTACTTTGTAAAGAAGGCAGTCCACGCGGCAACATTTTCGTGGTCTGTCCGATTAAATTCTCCAATCTTTTCCACTTCAGCCAAAAAGTCCGGACTTAATGGAGGATTATTATTTAAAACTATTTCGAATAGCTGGTGTTCTCGAATGGCGGTCACTGTTATTTCACTCGTTACATTTGCAGGAGTATTGGTGGGTAGAATGTTGAATCCTGGGCGAAGTTTACCATAGAGAATTTTTGGATCGATAGTGCCGCCCACTTTTAAATTATTCTTCAATCTAGACTCTAAATATTTTTCCTTGTCTTCGAACACGTAAAAAATTTGTTGAGCTTTGTTCACCATCTTTAGGGAGACCATACTTGGAATCATGTATCCAATATCTGAGGCTTGATTCTCCTCTCGCTTGAATGGAGAGATGTTTATTACATGGTCTTGGAAAATGTTATAGCAATTTCCCACGAGAATGGAGTTGGGCATTTCGGGTGCTTTAATGCCTAAAGCTTTCTGTAGAACTGTCAAAGTGGTTTTGGTCTTTCGAATGCCTTTCAACAGCTTCAGAATGTCGACTGTCGATTTTGGTACATCGTTCAACGTGAAAATGTTGCGAACATTCAATTGTCTTTGAAGCAGTTTCAGAACGTTGTCCGTTTCACCTTTACGAAGCTCGGGAGGAAGGGCGTTGTAAGCTATTTCAGTTAGATTGGAAACTTGCGTTGTGGTTACGTCAATATCGGAATTCATGAGAATTTTGTAGAAGTGGTCGAACCGACTCGAGTTTGAATTGTGCATTTCTGTGGTATCCTCAGTGATTTTAAAATTTTCGGGTTGTTTGAAGGCGTTCCTAATTATAGCTTCACCAATCGGATCTTGGCCATTTGTGGTGACTTCCTGAATCTTCTTGAATAAATTGTGTGGGTAGTATTCCCCATTGGGGAGTTTATAGAATCCATTCACAATAGGCAGTTCTTGGTCAGTGGGCTCATTCTCAGCAACGCACATCGTGATTGGTTTTGGTAGCAGTGTGAATTCTTCGATAATTTCCCGGAAACCCTTCAGTTTTGACCAGGGATTCTTCGATACGGATTTCTTTACACTCATGAAATGTGTGTATACGAATATGACGTTCGAAAAACGAGTATCAAATAGTCGCTCTTTGAGCAAATCAATTCCACGAAGAGTTTTAACATAAAACGACGCTTTTCCTTTCGCTCGATTATCGTCGAATTTTCCAAAAATCAGAACAATATTTGGAACTTTATTGTGGAGGTCTTCGTGTCTCATCAGGAATTCTTCTAGGGTTGATAGGAACTTTGCATCACTTTCCACGCCTTCCGTGTCACCCAATCCAGGGGTATCGATAATCACCAACTCTGAATTTCTGAGTCCTAATTCAGGTACTGGAATAGGAATGTGGTATTGGTGAATCATTTTTGTTGTCGATGTATTGTTTCCAACAACTGCTACAGTCGCGTTATCAAATAGGAAGTTAATCTGCCGTTTGCAAATTTTATAATTGAATTTTAATATTTTTCATTTGTGCTGCATTTAAGTGTGCTCCTGTATACAAAATCCAATTACAGAATACTCTTAGACTAACCGTTGCGGATTTCCCAGAACCTGTCATTCCCACCACAAGAATATAAGCTTTCCGAGAACTTCTTCGATGACGAAGGGACGTCAGGGAAGCGCGCAAACCTTTATGCTCTGCGTGATTGGCTTCCATCGCCACCACATCATCAGATGTTAGTGGAATATCCAACATAATCGGAACTGGAAATTTGAACAATAAAACACATTCACAAATAACTGTACAATCAAAGCTCTCATTTTGACCCAATCACACGGCTGAATAATTTTACAATTGTGTAGGTAATAATGTACGGGATACATTCACAAAGAAAAAATAAACCATTTATTACGGTCAGAGTTTCCCGGGAAGGCAGATTCTTCTGGGTCAGGTTTAGTTATATTACTGCATTCACATTTGTAAGAGCGTACTGTCTTCTGACCCCAGTGCTATGTGACATATTAAAACTCCAATAAGGATAAGCACAATTTTTATTTCTATGCAATGTATTTTATGGTTTCAAAAAATAATACTGAAAATAATTACAAGGTGAATTCCTTCTTGGGAAATTTGTGGATCGTCCTCAAAATCCAGTTCTCCGTATGTAAGAAGGGTGCATCCTTTTTGCACCACCACAGATTTTATTTCTTTTTCGTACCCCGCCCCCAAATACCGACTACCCTTTTTCGTCAATGTCAAGAAAGTTCGATTACAAGTACCGCAGCCCCTTTCAATGAATGCACGTCCACATTCCTTTCTCTTCAAACGAATCGAATCACACTGTGGCTCTGTGCATTTAGGCTGAAACATTTCATCATAGATTACAATTCTTGTTTTTTAAACAATTTTCTCCACAAATAATAGGGACATTCTAAAATTATGGCCAGTCTTTACTTACAGTTTACCTGACCTTTGAGAGAATTATACTCTACTAAATTGCAAAACATGATGACAAACAGGAATTATATGCAGACAAACCTGAACACAGGCACAAGCAACTGATCCGGCCTTTTTCTTGAATGCCTGCATGGCAAAAAATTAACATTATTAATTTTTTCCTTAATACACATTTTTAAATTTTATTTTATATACCACCCAAATGTATAACTTCCTTTTAACTTTAAGGATTATTTACGGATTGCATTAACCAGTGTTCGCAAATTACCACCCGGGTCCCATATATTTTAACCACCTATTTACTAGTAAAAAGGGTAAATAAGTGGAGCAAAAATTGAAGAGATATAAGAGCCTATGTTTGAGAAAGGCTACAAAGCGTCAATTTGAGGAATCATAATCCTCTACACAATTACAAATCATAACTTTTTAATTGGTGTTCCTGACTTTCTAAGAGATTATTATACTTATAAAGTGATACATAATTAATACATAGACAATTTTTTCGTCTTCTGCTGCAACAAACAAAGATGAATTAAATTCGAACAACTTACAATTGGCATCACACCGGTTTTCTGTTTAAACTGTTCACAATGCCCCTTAAGGAGTGGTTCGGAGCAAATTTCTATGCGACAGTTTTCGTGTACATCCAAAGATTTCACTTTATTTTTCCAATCCTCGCTCTTGACCGAATCTTGATCGGTGGACGTGTTGGCACTCTTAAATCGGGCTGCAACCAAATCCGGAAATCCCCCAGCATCTTGGATCCGCAGACTTTGACCTGTCTGGTTTGTCTCGCTGTATAATAACCCACAACCCTCGTCGCGCTGGTCTACTATCCAACAATGTGCCAAAAATCGTTGGCACATCAACAATAGAAGAATTTTCAAAAGCATTATGCTAATTGCTGAAACCTTTGTTCTGTTAGTTGTGCACTCTAATTCACGTTTTATAAATAAATACAAACTGTAAGATGTTTTATCTATTTTACAGCGTGAAATATTATAACGACATTTGATTGTAAATAATAAACTTCGTCTGCACACTGTACAATGAAATCTCTATTTAACACCTAACTGTGGGATATGTAATGGGCAGGCATTTGCTCAGTAAGGTCGGTACATCAACTGCGTCAGTTCAAAATCGCTATATTTGAACCCCTTCACTTTGTCATATGACATTTGTGCAGCAACACCCACCCCAAAAAGAAAATGACTCGCCGTATAGAGAAAAACTTGACAGTCAAAATTACGTCACATAGAAAATCAAATTTTAATCTTGTGGAAATTTTTAAAAAGGAGTAGAGAGTATGCATTAATTAGGGGGTGCGTCCAAGCGGCCAGATACTGGAATACATGACATTATAAATCTACGTATTTTATATAAGATTCAAATATCGATTTATGGATCAAATTCTATCTACTGAGAGAAATGGGGAATAAATGGCAGTGTACGCTTCATTCTATCAGCATTTTTACGCAAACTATGGGCTGCTCCTTAAAGTGCCATATTATAGTGAGTTTGTATGTATGTAATATACACTCATCTGCATGTCATTTCAATGGACGTCAAAGTGTTAAATTTGTACTCGATCGTGTTTTACATGGATATATACAAAGTCTGGGTCGATGAAGCCCAATAAAATGGATCTGTACGAAGTAGTGACCCACGAAATGGTCGTATGCGCATTTTTCTTAGTCATGGTCAGGCTAAAGCTACTGCATTAAAAGAATCACCATTGAGTTTCCGAGTCATCCTATTTATGTGTAATGTGTGCGAAAGCATCCAATTCTACCGAGTGATTACTGGAGGCTGCTACTGCTTATTGCAGAGCAATGTGTGCAAACACTTCATGATTTCGCTGAAGAAAATAAAGCCATTCAAAGGACGGAGTACGAGGAGATTGTATTGTGATGCAATAATTCTTGGAATTGGAATGTATGTACTTACTAATTACTCGTAAGAGAGAAAATAAAAATTGGCTTATTGGTTTGAACAAGTGGCGTAACAAATGGAGACGCGCGGGAGAACCCCTACCAAAAAAGAAGTGTTTTTTCACTAGTAGCCACTGGTGTTTATGAAAAATTTTCAGTGAAATAACACTGGTGTGTATATTTACAAGTATTTACTGGTTTCCATGGGT
>JABASC010002746.1:0-16387 GCA_019776185.1 Plutomurus gul
CACGATTCCTATTAGTGAAGTACCTTGGAAACCAACCAAGCCCAGAAGAGCGGGCTGTCTCATTTTAGCAATATTCAAAATTATTACAGTACCGGGCTAAGGATGGTCCTCGCCATTGTCATCGTAGTTATGTTCCAGTTGGTCAAGCTGGTGGATTTCATAATAGTAATTCTCCAGTTCTCGATTGTATTCTTCAAATGTCAGTCTGGAGCCGTCGTGCCGTTTAAAACCCAATTCAAGACACAAAACAATGAAAGTTTCATCACAAGGCTCCTCCCTAGTGTACAGCAATCCTTTAAAAAGGTAGTCAGAGGTAATTCCCTTGACGTCCGGGTCATCGGAAGTCCATTCGTCACAATTCTTCGGTTGATCATTGTGAAAATTAAAATGATCATCATCCTGCCCGTGCCAAACCAAGTTGAAAGGCCTAAAGAATTTTTAAGGGGAAATTAATTTAAAAAAAATTCATTAGTTTACTGTTTGTTTGGGATGCCTCTAATTACCAGTGCTCATCGAAGATGATGTTTTTCTTGTTGAACGAGTAAATCGGTGTGATGACGTTGGTGATGTTGAGTCTGCCCTTTGTAGAAATGAGATCCTGGTAGGAATTGAATAAAATATCCCCCTTGCTGTTGGCTATCGAGTACAGGACACTGTCGGAGGGACTGAGCACTTTGTGAAGGTGTAAACTGTTGGAAGATAAAAATGCTCGAAACAGTCCATCCAATCCCGCTTCAAATGCCTCACTTTGACACTGGTAATTTGCCTCCCGGATTCCGTACAGGTTTCCCGTGCTCGCATTGTTCAGAGCCACAAGCCTCAACTAGAATTAAAAAGGCACGTTTTGATAATTATTTAACTAGTGAAACTCTTGGTTAAAGCAGAATTGTAGTTAATATTGCCACCCGGAAAAATTTATTGCACGCAAACTCTAACTTTATAACTTTTTAATTAAAACTATTTTACGTTGGATTTGCAAATATTTCCTCTGAATCCGTATCAATTCCTACAGTTATCCACATATGTAGCAATAAATATAAAGTTGGATCTCTGATATTTACTTTTAGACTTCAGAATTCTTTCGCTACATTTTTCGTATTTTTTCAGACAACTACATACATTTATTTTTACATTACTGAAACACGTTTTCTTTATTACCGCAAAAGGTATCCGCATTGTTATTTTATTTCCGCAAAAGCTTTTTCGCCAAATGAGTTGCTTATATTACGTAGATGTCTGTGGTTGCCGCTAAAATATTAGCGCCGCCAACATGCTTGGCTTCTGAGGTGCTGAACCACCATTGATTTAAACATTAAAACTTGTGAAATTTATCATCATAACATTTAATTGTTTATAGGTATTTATACCCATAAGCGTTTTCTACTCTTTTTGTCTAAAATTTTGTTAGAAAAATTAATGCGATGATTTTTATCGGATATTTCTTAATTCACTAATCCCTGCGATTCTCTTTGAGCCAAGGGGCGAAAGAACATTGATTATACGACTGGACTGAATCATTTGATGTATTCTGAATAGACTATAAATAAAAATTGAATTTTTGTAATTTTGGTCTTTTTGATCACTGACTAGGCGACATCTGTATTTGAGCAATTAATTACTTTGTATTGAAATATTGTTGACGTCAGTGTGATAATGAATAATTTGGTAGAAATTTTGAAATCAGAATTAATTTGTCTAAAAACATTAAATTACCGATTGTAATTTTTTGTTATTTAGTATATCATCTTCATTGAAAATTGGTCGTTCATCACTAAAATCTTTCGGAAGGATCGTATCCTTATCCTTTTCTTTCGAACTTGTTTTTCCTTCGAATATCGGGTCAATTACTGTTTCTTCGTGTTTGTGACCTTTTGGATCTTCCTTCTACAAAATTGTTTGATTTTATTAAAACTTAAAGTGTATTGAATTTGTCTATTGTTTTTATTGTTACCGATTGCAAATGTTTTTCATTGAAGATTCCCTGTGGGATTATTTGATTTTTTTCCATGAATTCATTTACTATGGGATCATACAATTTTTCCTTCTCTTCAGCCTCGTCAAATTTCTCATTGATCTGATAAATGTTGGTTCCGAAAATATTTATTGGTTTCACAATTGGAGTATGAACTTCATCATTCTCTAATTTAGATTCATTGTCCGTTATTTCTGTTGCTGGAGCTTCTGTCACGATCGCACTGAAGATGACTGACTCTTCTTTCTCTTGTTCTTCGGAGGGATCATCTTTTTCCTTTGAAGAATCCGTTTTAAAATTTAAACTTTCCCCGTCGATTTCTTCTTCCGGAATATCTTCCTCGTGCATCGTCCGAGCTTCCGCCTTTGGTTGTCCTTCTTGTAACCCTTCTCCCATCTTCGTAAACAATGATTTTGGAATCGTAATTTATGAACAACAAAAAATATCTGAAATTTTTTAAGTGTCCGTTTTTACCATGAAGGGGAACCATCCTTTCAAAAGTTTTCCAAAGAATGTATCTGCACTTTTCAAGTAAGCAACGACTCCCGTATTCATTTCGCTTCCTGCCTAAAATTAAAGAATTTTCAATTAAAAAAGACTTGAATATTCTGAATTCTTATGAATTTTAGATTTGACCTTTAGCATATCATTCTCATTTTCAAAAATTAGAGTTTTCCGCCCATGTAGCACTTTTTTTTCATTTTCTTTAAAAGAATCATTTTCCTCTTTCCTTTCGTCTAATTTATCGTTTCCTCCTTCCGTTCTTCGTATTCTACTTGCAATTCCACGTCTCTTCAAGAATTCGCTATCCTTTTGTTTGGGCTCCCAGTAATTTGATTCTCCTGTAGCTTTCTCATGTATTCTAAACTGAAATTGTAAATGAACAACTATTATTTTAATTTTCCAACAAAAACATTATTTTGAATGATCGTCTTGAAAAGAAATTAGTACATTTCTCATGTTATGTCTTCCGATTTCGTAACAGTAAACTCCAGAACTTAAACTGGAAGATTTGCCTGTAAAAATTTGCGAGAAGCTTTGGAAAATATTTCCATCGAGCAAATTTAGAAAAACAAGGGCAACCCAAATATATTTCATGGTTGCGTCACTCGCCCCAAGAATTATTACTCTTAATTCTTTGTTTGAATTTATTTATTTTATCAATGATAGATCGATGAAATGTTTACACACTTTGAATTAATTTATTTTACAATAAATTTCGAAGCACACGCAGTTCTCAGGAGCTCAAGAAAGATTTCTCGCATTTTATGCAATCGCACCGCACACTGAATTCTCTAAATGAAAATACCGACTTACTGCAATATCGTCATTTCGTAATTGGACCGAGGATCCACTCCTTCCTGTCCTGTCATTTCACCGGAGCGTTCGTAGATAATGTTATTCCATGTAGGAGATGAAGGGACGCATCGTGTATCTATTCTAATGGTGTGATCGCAATGTGACCGTGAGCCCAAACGGCCATGGGCCCGTACGACCCTGCTTTCTAAAAAATGTCAATCAACCAAAAAAATCTTCTACATTCAAATTGCACATATTAAACATTGACTGCTCTGCTCCCTGTGAGTTCTATTTCTATTTACTACAATGCACTCTTTTTTTTCCTTCCGTCTCGAATTGAAAATTTACAAGTCTCTTTCAAGTATTTAATCAAGTGGTTCCAAGTTGTGGGCTTGTGAAAATACGTGAATGAAACAGCAATCTTAAGCAACTAGTCGTGCTAGTGCCATGTTCATTTTAAGGGTTGTTTTCCTATTACGAAATGTTAAATGGAACAATGTCGTCCTTTTACCCGTCCAATGGGCTAAACTGGGCAAAATGACGAATGATTCTTTTTCGCAATGATCACAAAATCACAAATGGATTGAGTATAAATTTTATTAGAATTGAGTACCTACACAAAATAACATCAATTTTGCCAAATGAGTCAATTTTCCAGATTTGCTCTGCAGGCAGCCATCTTTACAAAAGCACAATATTTGTACTAAAGCAAATTTTTATTTTCAGAATGTTTTGTACATACATAAATTGTAAATATATTTCATTCAAATCTTGTTGTAAAAATGAAAATAATTTTAGGATTTTTTTGAAATTCTTTTGTTTTGCCGTTTTCGCATGCAAAAGCAACTACAACAGCCGAATTTTTGACACTCCTGAAGAAGATTTCAAAACGGGTAATCAATGGATTTAGGCTTTTATTTCTTTTCTAATCGTTTAAGCTGATGTTATGACGGAACTCTTATTTAATATAATTTGAAAATCCACTATTCCACCAGCTCTGTCTATTTTGCCCATTTGTCCGGGACGACGGCCAAATGCCCCAAAAGCTAGGCATTTCTGGATCTGTGCCCTGAACTACACCAAAAAAGCCTTCATAGTGTAGGGTAGAAGGCCTGGAAAGCTGTTAGTTTTACTACCAGAGGACTACGACACTAATATACATGTCAAATAAGCGCCACCACAATGAAATAGTGAAGCAGGATGAACCACACTGCAATCATAGTATTTAGTGACAAGACGTGGATGCCGACTGAATTGGACTTACATCAGAGAGAGAGAGGGATAATGAATTTACTACGAAGTTTTCTTAGCTGCAAAAATAGAGTCTAAAATTAGTTTGTATTTACAATCGACTGTAAGTTGTGATTGCATATTTTCATGACACAGTCACACGGCTCCTGACGGCTATTCGCTGTTAGGAAGGGAAGGCTGCTGTCGTAACAGAAAACGTTGTACTGTAATTAGAACTTTGACACTGAATTCACTACCAGTGTAACTTGTATACATAGGCAGTATGTAGTAATGTAGTAATGGGCTATGAAAAAGAGCAGACATCATTTATTCAGATCAGAACTACTAACTGGCACTTGTTATTGTCTTGTTTTTTCATATAAATTACATACATGAAGCAACAGAAAACAATTGTAGACATTTAAATATATGTTTTCCTGTGGCTCAAATTAATTTTCAGCTCACTTTTCCTATTTGCACAAGACAACATGAGGAAATTAGGAAACCATGCTTTTTGGTGCTTACCTTGTGCCCTATGCTGCTGCATCCGTCGTTATTATGTATCGCTACATTAACTTCCATGACCATTAACACACGGATTCTTCAACTACCGAATCGCGGTCTATCTACATTATGCGGTGCGCTTTTTCTAGTACCTAGTGTAAATACGTAATAAATACATACGTATAGGTTTGTCTGCCTGCGTTGTTGCTTTCGAGAGATGAGCGAAAACATTCCTATACATAAATACGTAGACATAAAATATTAGAGTTTCACTATGAATTAATTATATACATACATCAGTTAAAATTTATGTACAAATTATTTATACAAATACAATAAAAGTGAGAAAATTTGAATTCACAATGTAAAATTTTAATTACATTAAATTATATAATGTAATTATATTTTAAGCATTGGTAGTGTTCATGATTAATAGTGTAAATTATTAGAGCAAAAGTTGAAGCTTTAACACAAACGGATTGGATTTTAAATTTATTTATAAATCACAATTCTTACATCGCATCATCATCGAAAAATTGGCATTGCTCTTTAAAAAATGTTTGTAAAAACTGAAAACTAGGTCGTTTTTCTGGTTCGTTGTGCCAGCAATGTACCAAAATATTATATCTGTAATTACAATTTCATTTGTAGTTAATACATTGATTATGTATTTTAACTACATTATGTATAATAAACTTACATTTCATTTGTGCAATTCACAGGCATCACCATTCGCATTCCGTCCTTTAGTTTTTTTATAAATTCAAAGCTGAAGCTTTCGTGAGGCCACGGACTTTCTCCCAAAGAGAAAATTTCCCAAATTGCCACACCAAATGACCAAACATCCGATTTTGAAGAGAAATTCATATCGGCCATCGATTCCAAGGCAAGCCAGCGCCAAGGCAAGGGAGTGTTTTGCTTCTTAACATAAATAGCGTATTGGTAGAGTTGTCTGGAAAGTCCGAAATCTGTAATCTTTACATTCTTTTCTCCCGTGAGAAGAATGTTTCTGGCAGCCAAGTCACTATGAATAACCTTAACGCCACATTTTAAATAATATTCACTATTATTTCATAAGTAATAATTCCAATAATGAGATCAATTAATCACATCATGTAGCAAAGAGCAGAAATAAGAAAGTAATTGTTATTGTGTCAACCCTCAAACGTGAATGAAATGGGTGAAATTAGAGAAATCATGAAACCAATGAAACAGTCCCCCCAGAAATTCTTAAATATTAGTGATTGACAAAATCACCACCCCTGCCCCCTGTGGTTACGCCACCTGACATCATTATTTTGTGACTTCCTATTAGCAGTGGTTTACTTTTTTAAACATAAAAGTACATATACCTTTTTAGATTCCAAAAAGGACATTCCACCTGCAGTCTGATAGCTCCATTTGAGTAAATCCTTTGTAGAAATTCCACCTTCACCTTCATAATTTGCATAGTCGTCAACCGTACTGTTGTATAATTATTCCAAAAAGAAACAATTAAAAATCTAATTCCTACGTTAAATTATAATATTGGGAGGGGAGGGCGCACTCTAAATACGCGTGTATTTAGAGTCCAAGCTTCCCAGTCACGACGATGGAATCAGAAAGATTTTGAAATTGTTGAATTCGCGTACTTTTTAGAAAACATGCCATCTTTTGTAAGACTCATAAACAATCCCCGACACCCACGCAAGAAATCATACAAACTTCCCAAAGGACAGAGCTCAACTACAATGTACATCTTCTCTGAAGAAAAAAAAACATATGTAGTAATGTTAAATGGTACATAAATGTAATTTAATTTAATTACAAACTTCTTATCACTTCAATCGCTTACTGATTTTAATGTCGGTAGTGCAAGCTCCCAATAAGGAAACAATGTGATCATGCTTTCCTAAATAGCTCATAATTTTCAATTCGGATAGCAAAGCTTTAAATAGAGACACATCTTGGAATTCATGATTAATTGTTTTCACAGCCACTGTCAGAGGATTTTCCTTGTCTGTTATCAATTGTGCCTTGAATACCTTGCCGAATGCGCCAGAGCCTAATTCTTGTTTCTCATCTATATTTCAAATTTTACTGTTTTACAAGCCAAAAAATTTTTGATTCATGAAAATCTTACTAATTCATTACTAATTATTAATTTTTCCAATGGAATTTCGTAATCTTCCTTTTTGTATCTGGAGTATTGTGCTTTTTTCTCTCCATCCATATCTGGTGGATATTTTTCGTCTTCCATGTGGACGGAGGTCATCGTGGTTGTTACCGAGTCAATGGTTAAAATGATACCTGAATGATGGATCACATCCACACCTACATTCTCATAAACCAAACCTTCTTCAAATTCCCTTATTTCTTCATCAGTCAATTGTCGGCACGCTTGCGCGGTAATATATTCATCTCGAATTTCTTTCACATAGTAAAATAGGACAATGCACGTGTAATATCTGTAGAACAGGTAGCCATTGTAGATCGTTATAGTGGGGACATGTACACCGAAATAGTACGTGTGAAAATAATAGACAACAAATGTCCACGTAGTCCCAAAAAATGTAGCCACCATACAAATTAGCAATCCTTTTCTGTTGCGCTTTAAAAAATTATTTTTTGCAAATTAACATTTCTTTCATAAATAGATATCAGAAAATTGCACGCTTGTATAAATTTAATGCCTACAGATCTGCTAGCTTTGAAGAGGTAGCCATCAAATATTACTGCCACGGTGAGGTGAAGCCAATACGCAATCCAAATACAGTATCGCACTGTAAAGTGTAAGTAATTTTCTACCTTCTCTCTGTGCCATCTTCCCCACAATTGGTACATGTCCAGTATGAGCAAACACACTCCTACAAAAACCTGCAACTATTTAGTAGAAATATTTTCAAAATCAATTATTTCTAATTGATTGAGAGTGGAAATATTTTATTCGTGAATATTAGGTAATTGTATTTCTTGTGTAGTGTCAGTAATTAAAAAATTATTTAGTGAATAAATATTTTGAGCTTTTTCAAAATTGTTTGAGAAAATAAATTACTCGTAATTATTTAATATTATTGTATACCTACAAAATTTGTATAGCAAATCCATTTTACAGCTCCTTGCAGAAAATAGCCACAGCAAGGTTTAAATTGTCGCCTCAGCAGTTTCATGTCTAATTTTCCTCCTCTCACATTAGGAACTCAAATCACACTCCTTACTGCAGTACAATTTAATTTAGCACAACGAATAAATTATTCTAATGTTTTCCCAGTTTTTCCTTGATGTAAATTACAGTAAATTGCTTGCAAAGTCCATTCTCACGCGGAACAATTAATTATGGAGATTATGTAAGGATACAACTGTTGCAATTATACAAATGGAGAAAAACGAATGCTTCCTCGTATTCCTGCTGGTTCGTTGGTCCCCAGACAAGTATTAAACAGCACATCCACTCAATAACTTTAGATTTGTGGTTTAGTTCCTGATACATTTATATTTAAGACTTGTTTACTTACGGTTCTGAACAAAAGTCGTATATTTAAGTACATGCATGTGTACAAGCAAAATATAAAACAGTCAAATTGCATTGGAGAATTATGGAGAACTATTATTATCATGCAATTTGTCTACTTTATGTTTCATCAGTTATCAGACAATAATAATAAATACGCACGCTACAATTCACTGGATTTTCATTTCCTGGACAATCTCATTTCTGATTATATTACTGGGAATTTAGAAAATCCCCAACTCCAGTACAAAATAAATGACTCATCGGATTAGTAAAGTAATCGAAATACTTTGTCAATTGAAGATGATGACAATATTAAATTACACTACACTCTAACAACAGAACATGGAGCACGAACGGAAAACATGTATTGCAATCCAAGTAAAAGTCACGACCGCAAATAATATCCTCATTAGTATTAGTAAATAATAAACAATCAAAAGACTATTCTTTATTCAGCGTGAGAACCCAAGTAAGATAATTCATATTCGATTTGCTTTCATCGTTGTGTGACAGTACGGAGTAGCCCATCCGCGAAAAAACATCGAGCAACGGGGCCACTGCAGAAATGGGAGGAGCTTTGTCACCTACAGAAGCAATACAAACATTTTAAAGAAAAGTGTAATTTAAAGAAAATATTTTAGAAAATGTTCTCTTAATTCTCTTACTATTAGGAATATCGACAGCAAATCTCGTAATATAAGTGCCCATGTACTCTTTGCCGTGGAGATCGGATTTCATGTTGGTGGTGATGTACTGCAGTTGTTCTTTATTCAGCCCTCCGAGCTCGATCATCCACGTAGAGCCTGCCGCCAAAAACAACCTATAATAAACCCCCCAAAAAATATTTACGATCCAATTTTCACACAAATTATTAATTTCAAATATTGATTAAATTGCTGTACTTACACAAGGGTAATGAAGGCCATAGTTTACAAAATTTGAAAATAGGAACTGTTTATTTGTAGTCTGCTTGTTGTGTGGTAGAAAATAATTTCTACTTTCCCAAAATTCCCCACTCAGATAAAATCTTGAATTGTAAGACTGTCTGACAAGAAGAGCAACGGTGGCCGGTGCTTGTTGACAGTGTTACGGACGAAAGTGAAGTGTTGGGCCGGGGTGAGGCATGCTAAATTTAAATACTACAACTAATTTAAAAATCTCTCAACTCATCTGTGCACTGCACACACAATCACATAACAAATTTACTATGCGGATGTTGAGTCATCAAAAGTTTTCTCTGTCACTCTCACTACCTTATATGATATTATAAATATAACGGCACTTATTTAAATACATTCACGTACTTTACACACTTACTGTGCGTAAGCAGTGAATCTTATTCGTTAGTAAGTGGTATGTGGTGATAGGCTTATCTGGGAATATTATGCTGTGTATGACTAAGGAAAGGGTGTATGGATCTGCATGCAAAATATAAATAAACAGCTTCCTTTATTAAGGAAAAGTCTTTAGGCATCTCTCTGTATTAACATTCTTGGGGCGAGAGCAGCGGTCACATATCACATACACGTGCTACGTGTAAAATGTGCACTCAGATCTCTCAGGTACTTCGTTCAGGTGCGTCTCTCTGCAATTTCAATTGTTTGCTTAGCTCGTTATAGCTTCTACCTCTTCTCTCTCTCTCTCTCTCTCGTCCACAAATTTATTATTTATCGATTTCCCTTCTTATTATTGCACTCTCTTACCTGCTAGCCATGTTATTTCTGCCTCATTGCATTTAAAAATATACACAGTAACATTATAACATACAAGCACAGTGGCGTAGCACTCTTTAGTAGAAATGTAATGGTATTCTGGGCCTTTCTCCTCATACCCCTGTAATCCTTAATACTATTAATAAAATCGTAGGCTACACCATTGTATGTATTGATATGAAGAAATGGTCATATACCCCCCTTGAATTTTTAAAACTAGCATGAAGGCATGGACGTTGAAGAATGTGATGTGTGGTCACGGTCTTTGTGGGTACGCCTCTGATTGTATACGTATTTAATAGTTATTTGACTATGATTAGTGCTTATGATGCATTATTATGTACACAGAGTCAGGTTTCACCACAGTTGTTAATCGCTGCATCTTTTTCCACTGTAGACATGATAGCTGTCATCAGCAGATGCTGATTGTCGTCCTTTTGTAATGCGTGGCGAACGGTTTGATGGTGCAATAGATCTCTTCAATATAATCCAAAAGGCACCTTATACACTGAATTCTATCTCATCGTGATCTTTTGTATAACAATAGTATGCATGCATATACTATAGGTAGATATAGGTATAGGCCGCACGGTGTGTGTCACGACAATTTTTGTCCCCACTGTTTGATGATCAATACGCAGCGCTTTCCAATCTCATTTCCTGACTAATGAGCGTTAATTGGATTCTAAACGATCGCTCTGACTGACTCACAACTTCCGTTATATAATTTAGCAGTACTATTTTGTAATTCTATAACCAAGCCCAAATTGAAGGGGGATTTCCATGTTTTGGGGAGGGGGTGTTAATTGTCTTCTCTCGAAAATTTCACCTGCTCCGCATGTATTTACATTACTTAATGAATCATGGGCTTTTCTAAACGGTTTATGAAAGAACAGATTAACTTGTACATATTCAATGCATTTCTTGCAGGGTGATCGATAAAATTTACAAAATAGTATGAACCCTGAAAATTAATACGGCTAAACAAAAAGGTCGAGAATGTTGACTTTTAATTTTCGAAGACAGAGAGAACAATGGAACTTATTTTCAAATTTTATGATCAGTTGACTCGCAACGTATGTCCTTGCATTCCAAAGATCCTGCGTTAACAAGTTTGATACATTCATAATAGGCTGTAATCTTTCCATCAGCCAGGTAAAACCAGTTTTAAAACTCGTAAAAGATTTAAAAATGAAATACATTTGAATAACTCTGGATAATTAAATATCCTCCATGTATCCAGCAACTTCTGGTACGGTCTAATGTTACATATTGTTTTACTGGATTGGACGACAGGATTCATTAGTAGACGTGACTTTCATTTGACCTTTCATTTCCTTTCTGTCTTAATTATTCATTGAACATTGAACTTAATTATATTATATTTAATATAAAGTATACATATTGTTTAAATTTGGTTGATTTCTAATTGTAAGTAAGTCGGGTGAATTATCGTACAGAGTACAGCGTACAGTTTGCAACTTGTGTACTATTCAGATTTCAACCAATTTTGTATCTGCATTCGTTTTCTTAAAATGTGTTTTCTCATTAGTGCTGCGAAGCTGAAGCTGACACTTGTTTTACATAATGGTTAGACTATTATATTATAACATTCATTGCTTTAGTAATCTGAGCCTGCATAATATGTAAAATCACTACAGTATACTTTTGTGAGCATGGCACTATGGCACACAGAGTAGCAGTAAAGAGTAAAGATTGAGTTCAATTCTCATTACCTCGTACTAATGGAATTATCGTGAGAGTTCTTAAGAATAAAAGTCGTATATCTGTTGGATTAGTTTCATTATTCAAGTGTGCAGCAACTAGTGATATACAAATAAGTATATTCTTGGTTACCTGCACTTAGCACGGCAAATACACAATAATAAATAAATACCTGTATCCCCCTGAAATATGAATAAAATTGTTTCCGTGTTCGCATGTATTTTCCTATTTCTTTGTGTAACTAGAAATTCGGTCAGCGCCTTTCGGCTGCATCACCATGAACGTGAACCACAGATACTGGACACTGTGGACAAATTACAACTAGTGCACGTGGTAGTTAAATTTTATAATTAATTATAACATATGTAATTTTATTTAAAAAATTCAAGTTGAAAAATAACTTTTTTTATTTAGTTTTTTAGACATGGAGACCGAACTCCAATTGATGAATACCCTAAAGATCCTTACAATGATTTGTTCTATTGGCCAGAGGGTTGGGGTCAGCTTACGAAAGTAACATTTAAAAAATTCAGTTTAAATTTTAATATTCGATATAGGTTTTGCATATTGTAAATATTTTTATTATCAAAGATTGGCAAGAGAATGCAGTACAACCTTGGAAAATATTTAAGATCCCAATATGACGGATTCCTGTCCCAAGCATATTCCTCAGCGGAAGTCTATGCAAGAAGTTCCGATTCGGACAGGACAATTATGAGCGTGCTGGCAAATCTGGCGGGGCTTTTCCCTCCTACGAATCAAGATCTGAAAAGTTTGTGGAGTGACGATATCAAATGGCAACCTATTCCAGTCCGTGCAATTCCTGCTACCATTGATAATGTAAAAAATTTCTTTAAAAAAAATTATCTTACATTTAAAAAAATATTATGCTAAAATATTTTTTTATTTAAATAGAAAATTGCGTTTAAACAATCCTGCCCACGATACGAGTTATTGCTGAGCGAATTTTTAAAAGGAGCTTACATGCAAAATTTTGACCGAGAAAACGCTCAACTGTACAGATACCTGAGTGAGCACACTGGTCTAAATGTTACAAATTATAATCCCGTCTCGGATATTTACGACACTCTTAAAATTCAGGTAACATAGAATTTTACGATTAAATTCACAAGTCCTTTGGCGCTTCTTAAAAAGATTCATTATTTAAAAATTTGTGAACAGAAATTGTACAATTTAACGCTGCCCGAATGGACCCATTCTGTTTTTCCGGACAAAATGTACCCCTCCGCGCTTATTTGGTTGAAGAAATACACTTTTACGGACGAATTGAAGAAATTGCGCGCTGGACCGATTTTTAGTGAAATAGTGGGTACAATGGACAGAGCCATGGGAGTCCAAGCACAAGCGCCCAACAATTCAACGGTATTGCCACCTGCAGCAAAATTGTACTTGTACGGATCGCACGATAACACTTTGTCGGCCATCTTGGAAGCACTGGGTTTATTTAAACCACACATTCCAACGTACGCAAGCAGCCTTTATGTTGAACTTCATCGAAAAGATTCCACTGGAAGGCCCTCCTATTTTGTTAAGGTAATACTAGTTTTTTTTTATTATTAAAGTAAATATTATTACTAAATCAAGAATTGAAACGGTTGTAAATAACAAAAAACCAAATTAAAATTGCGACATTTTTATTCATAGGTTTTATATCGTACAAATCTCACGAATAATTTTTCTGACGAACTGGAAATACCGGACTGTGGCAAACCATGCTCCGTAGACCAATTCAAAAAAATTATCAAACCGTATCTCCATTACGGTCAAAGGTGGGAACAACTCTGTTTGTTGTAAATTTTATGGTGAGAGTTCCAGTACTAACTACTCTGAACTACTAATCTCTGCGTATACGTAATGATGAAAATTGGATGCATCGAACAATTTTTACTCTTTTAATTAATGAAAGTGTTCATGTAATTTTTTTTAGCTAAATATGGCACACATTTGAAATTTTTTATTCCAATGGATTTTATAATTTGACCACTGTATTCTGTAATGGTAATAACTAATAATAAATCACCACAATATGCTCACGATGACTCTCCGGTTCCGGTACAAAGCCGATTAAAAATATAAAAGACTTTATTTTTATGCGAATCGTACAAATCAGCACAGAAAATTAAAAGAAATTGCGCATTGCATTAAGCACATATGTACATACAAAAACAATTGCAATTTAGTGTAATTACATATTTTAGTATTTACAAAGATTTTTCAATTTAAAAAAGTAAGGCTAATCTGTTAATTCCAAATTGTTGTATTTCTCCAAACTATAAAAATTGGCTTTTACTTGCCGACCACCGAAAAATCGTCCATTGAGATCAGCCACAGCTTTAGTAAAAATCAAACAAAGTTGTCATATACAGCGAGACCACAGGCACAGTGCAGCAATATCCCCTGACTGTGCACACAAATAAAGTTTGCAATTTGAAATAAAGTAATTACCTTTTAGTGCAGATTCTACTCTTTCAAACTCAACAAATATTCTAATAGCTTCATCAGAGTCTACATCAGGCATTTGAAATACAGTAACATGAAGGACCCCTCCGTACTTTTGCTGGCATTCCTCCTTCACTTCGGGCTCCAAATCATCGTCCACTTCTCCGGGTCCAACCATATTCTAAAAGAAAAGCAGATAAACACTTATATCTTCTTTCAGTAAATAGAAAACTTAATGGAATAACACCAAAATGTCACATACTTTAAGCAAAACTACTCTTCCCGGTGTTCGTAAGGGCTCCTCGAAACCTGACGATTCATTAGTCGTTGTAGTGACTACTTGTTGTTGGTCGGGCAAATTAGCTGTCTGGGGAACGGGAACACTCACAGTGCCACTTTCGTCTGTATTTGGAAATTCCTCTTCATCTTGCTCCGCATCGTCGTCCATGTACGATGACACCAATGGAGTCGTTGTGTTTGCTATTCCGACACCAACGGGGTCTTTAAAAACGTCCTTTTCGTGAATAATTCTCCCAGTTCTGTGACTTATCTTTTCCACCTGCAATTAACAGTTGTAAAATTATCATCAGTGAAAACATGAATTGCAGTGATGAAATTTATCATTGTAAAACTAATTTTTAAATAATTTGTGTACCTGGAGGGCTGTTGCCATTCCTTGTTCTTTCTTTCCTAACCCTTGACCTTCTTTATATCCGTATTTGGCCATAATTCTGGCAGCAGCCGAGGCTCCCGATCCTACCCCAAGGCCGAAATTTCCCCCCGACATGTTAGGTTCATGAAGATTATCACTATAATCGAAATTCGAAGACGAAAGAGAAGGGGGAGGGGCAATTGTGACTCCGCCCGTTTTAGGAGTTGATTGCATCGAAGATAAAATTAAACTATCAGGGAACTCATCTTCTTTGTCTTCTAGACTCCGTCTTTTAATTTCATCTTCTTCAGCTTCACGATCTCGCCGATCCCTCATATCTTTCAGTGCTTTCTCGTAGTCATTCGGGTAAACAGGGTCATATTCATTGTCAAATTGCCATTCCGCGTCAACGGACAAATAACTGGATATTATTCTGTGTTTGTTTTTCTTATCAGCTTTGCTCACTGTCGTTGTCATCGAATAAGGTAATATAAACGAAGACAGGTTACCGCTGCCACCGCCACTAACTTCCTCCGAGTCATCTTTAGACTTTAGCTTATTTAAATCGATGACGGGAGCCAATCTTGATGACTGTTTCCGGTTGACATCCCGTTTTGGCTTAAAGAGAAAAAAAGCCTTCAGATTTTTTGCCCAAAATCTAAATGAAATACTTATAAATGCTATGAATTATTAAACGTGAGAAAAACTGAAAAATTACCGCTGTTGTTGCAGCCATGAAGTACTTATAAATGCTATGAATTATTAAACCGTGAGAAAAACTGAAAAATTACCGCTGTTGTTGCAGCTTTCTTCAACTGCATATGGGTGTTAAGAAATTTAATCCCTGAAGCCCAGCCAGATACATTTTCAACCTTCTTATCCGTATCTATATCGTCATAAAGTGACATTTTCTTTTCTTCACAATTACTTTCTAGACAATTTTTAAGAGTTCATTCGGCTCTTTTACATTTCTGTATCTAAGTTTGTTTGTATTTACCCGCATATTCTCTATCATGTATTGAGTACGCCTTATAGCTCAACTGGGTGATAAAACGCTAAGCAGACAAAGACTGAATGCTCCATTCACAAAAATCATTCACAAACCAAAGCAGCAAAGTCATTTGGAGAATTTTTAATTAAAATCATTCATAAATATTTCTATTATAAGTTATCATGTGCAGTAGAATATGATATGAGGGAGGTTACATAAAGTAACATTAGACAGCCATTAAATACTGTAATTACGGCCCAAATTTTATCCCGAGTCATGCGAGTAAAATATTTTACCCTAGGGGACTATCCATTAATGACGTCTACAATTTTTGGTCATTTTTTGACCC
>JABASC010002747.1:0-14397 GCA_019776185.1 Plutomurus gul
CCAAGAGAGTCTCTGTCAGAGACTAAACATCCAGGCACGACTATTATTTTGGTAGCTCCTTTGGCTTTTCTAGTGAACTTTGTGGGAAAATTCTGGAGAAACAGAACGATGTGTTTGTTATTAGCAGCAGGGTGAAAGTGAAGAGAAAGCGAACCCACAACAAAGGCTGTAAAAGCTGTTTAGAGAAAATGGTCGTATTTTTGTTTTTGTCTAAAATATCGGGAAACCAGATCCAATTGGTAGAATGTGGTGCATTGTCAGAGATGTTGACAGGTTCAATCTTTTACCTCTTCGTATGTATTTTTTGGCACAGAATATTTGTCGTTTAACCTCTAACCTCACCACATCAAAAGGGTTAACAGTGGCTTCCGCTGGAAACGTGATGCAGCTCATAGGAAATACTCAAATACCTGTAGCACATTCCAATGACGAATGTTTCCAATTACGAAAACCGTTGGCGCCCCCCACCCTGCTCGCACGTTGCGCTCCCCCCGTTAGCGAAGGGAAAGAGAAAACTATTAAGAATTGGAGATCTGTGTGGAAGCTTTCGTCTGTAAAAGTGGATAATTCTGTTCTGCGGTTTGCTTTCACATTCCAGTCTTCCTGTCTCTTCGCTTCAAAGAAAGTGACAGGGTGTCAGCATGGGGGAACTGACACTGCCCCGGCTAATGCTTAAGGGTTTTGAAAATGTAGATGCTCGCCCGTATGTATTTTCATAGTCCACTGTTTTCAGTGGACTGTACCTTTAGAATTGTCACGTACACTACACACCAAGTGCACTAGTCATAAATGATGGGGTCCTTAAATCACAAGTGACCATAACCCTTTGTTTGAACAGTGTCCAAATGACAAAATCTCGAAAATCAAAATTGGTGTGAATTTTGCTGGATTTTCGATGGAAACTAAAATTTCTTTCTTTGGCCATTTTTGGAAGAGTGCCCGGCAAAATACATAAAATGCTGAAAATTTTTCTCTGCGAGGAGTGGCTTGGACTTGATATTATTACATAACTGTTGACGTGGAGTCGCGCTGGCACAGTAATTCCTTAGCCTGGACATACATTTCAAGCAGATCCGCTCAAAGGGGAAGATATCTTTTTTTATGATTTAATAAGGTGGGATACATGTGTGCAAACTATGTTATACTATCACCCGCATCGATGGCCGTTGTGCAAAAAAAATGGACGGAAGAACCCTGGGTTTCTGTTTCCCTTTTCGCGTTGGATGAGATTTTTTGGATGATGGGCCGCTACATGCACTAAAATTCTATCGTGAAAGTTTAGACGTGCGAGACGAAGGCTGTTACAGCGATTACGTGTCCTTTCTCCCATGCACACTTTCATTTTAGCTTTCTCCTTGCGTCCTCCACTTGTAGATTTACGCAAACTGTGTCTCCACTCTCCCCAAATGCTCTCCATTACCATTACACACAAGAATCCTACGTTCCACTGCGACACACAAAAGTGACGTCTTGCTAATTCCTGAAACAAATTATGACCTAGTGTAATGTTTTGTGTAGTCGTGGGATGATACTCTCAACTTGAACTCGAGACGGGATGACGGGAAGCGGGGCTATAAACTAGTAGAGACCCCTCCCACTCCCCTCTTCCATTCTTAATACCACTGAGAACCATCCAACCGATGCAAAAATAGGGCACAGTGCCCCACAATTTGGCCTTCATGGTTGCTCGGCTGAACTTTTCCCACTGAGAAAATGATCTGTGGACAGAGAAATCATTTCAAGCGGAACTTTCTGGTAATGCGAGATGAGAAATTGCAGCAGCATGTGACGACCGTGTTCTATTTAGTACTTCATTATTTATTTATGACAATTAATACGATAATATACAATGAATATGAGTACAATATTTAAGGAAATAATTATAGGTATTATTATGCTCTGGTTACATTAGAATAATAATACAAAGAAACTAGCACTTTCACATTTTTTTTAAAGTTACTCGATGTATACTCATTTATGGTTTATTTATCAGTTTCATTAGTTAAATAATTATTAGGAGAACGACGTTGTGTCTAGTTTATTACTCGCGGTTAGCTACAATTAATTAATTCTTAATACTTTTACTATTAATATAATAAAACGCGTCTTCACTCATGTACAAATACGTACCATTTGTACACATGTAATTTAATTATTACAACAATTAAATCAATTAGTAAATTAGTAATTATACAAATAGTTACAAATACAAACTGTGTGTGCGTGTGTGTGCAATGTAGAGACAAAGTACGAAGTAGTATAATATATAGAGCAACTAACAGCAATTATAATATATGCTGACAGGACAGCAACTATTAATTTCAGTAGTGGCTACTACTAAGTAATAATAATAATGTCTCCGTGAATTAAGTAGATTATTTATTTATTAGATAGCTAAAATATCTGTTTATACTTGTCAGCGACATGTGGGACACGTGCGACTACTGCTACTTAATATATCCCACACACTATACTAAATAACCTTACATATACAAGCTATAATAAAACTAAGACCCGTAACCGAAAGTTTATTTATAGGGCGAGCGGAGAAAACTGATGTCTGGATTTGTTTGATAATATTTCAGCATGGACATCATCTTTGTGGTGCGTGTCCACAATCCGCAATACACAAAGACACAACCTACTAACATTTCCCATCCTTTAGTATTTGGCCACGATATTTTCCTAACTGATAACAACACACCAGGAATTTGCAGAAATATTTCATTAACAAGTTCATCATCATATAAAATCTTGTGTGTGTGCACAGAGGGAGGCAAACTTGTTTTCTGTTGCAATAGGACATACAGAGCATTCCGTTTGCAACACGACCCCGGCTGTTCTGGGGTGGGGGAGAGTAGAGGAGGGAGGCTTATATAATATACAGGAAGACACAGAATTTTTGATGCCACTAAATTACTAACTAGACGTGCTATTTGCAAAGAATTCTATAGGAAAGAATGTACTGTGTTTCTAAATACAAGAGCTTATCCGAAAGAGTAAGTAACTTAACTGACGATTACTTACTGAAAGTATTTACGTAATTATGGTACAAGATATCTTTTGATGCAGCAATTCATTACCGTTGCCGTCCTCTGTGTTGGCTCAACAACTGAAATGAAACCCTTATTATAACGTATATATAAAGTATTCACTATCCCATTCACTTATATAAGGCCTATACTCTATATAACTTCTGCGGTAGACAAGACAAGGGAACGAGAGACTGCGATTTCAGCAAATCAAATCACAAAGACATGAATAGCTTCTTCATCTATTCTCTGGCCTACTTATATAAGTATATATATTATGTACCTACATACACGCAGCGTATAATATGGAAACTGATCTCTACAACAAATACATACAGAGTGGAAAATACATTGTTCCTGCTAAACTAAATCATCTCACTTTATTATGTGTTTACATTCGAGGAAATTAGTTTCTCACAATCATTGCTAATTATCTACACAATCTGTTATACGTATATATAGTAATAGTCACAACACAATATATGAACCATCTCTCTTTCTCTATATACACACCTATATGTATATATCTTCTAAATAACATATAAGCTAGAGTCCATAGTATACTCAGCCTATGAATACAAATTCCGTTGTTCAATGATGTCTCTTTTATTCCGTCAATTGCATTACTTGAATTTTTTCTCCACCAATCGTCAATGTCTCCTATATATTTGATATTCTATATAGCTTCATATTACTATATCCTTACTTTGGTTATATTATTATGTTAGGTACAGAGAAATAAATGCAATTTGAAGACTTCCATTCGCTACTACTCTTATAATCAAAACACGTACATTAATGCATTGCCATTTCATACAGTCACTCACTCCAGTAACTCGTTAGCACAGGCGTAGTACACGACAGAAAATGGTACATGATGATGATGATACTCTCGTAGAATAGCTTCAAGATAATAATACATTTATGGTACACAAAAGAAAAATGTACAATTAGTAATAACAACTTATTAGTTTTTATAAAAGGAAAGGTACATATTCTAGACTGAAATTATTATTCGAAATGGCACAAAGTAAATGGTAAATTGAATTCTCAAAAGTATTATTGGTAGATGTCATGAGTCATAGCTAAACTATCATTTTGTAGCATCCTCTCTACGAATATATCGAATGCACGTCACTATATTCACAAAGTTTACACTGTTACACTACAAATACTACTTCTTATGTCTACGCAATATTATTGTGATATTATCGTGATGGTAGATTAATGTGACACGTAAATCTTTTGAAAGATGACACGCGCGAGTAGTAAGAAATTGCACAGCGGACCGACAACCTGATCACACACAAGAATACAATGTATAGTGGAAACAGAACAGTGGTATCACTATATATGAATACACTAGCACAGTAGTAAGTATGCACCATAGAAAATACTATATACCTACATATATGTATACTAGAGAAAACAGAAGGGGCAAGCTAAGACTATATAAATTGCTACTGTGAGTCGGTGAGTTTGTGTATGTGCGGGGGGAGCTACTTTCATTCCAACATTATTTCTAATAATAATAAATGTAAATACTGGTGAATGTTACGCTTGAATATTGTCGCGGTCCTTATCTGCGCTACTTACAATTAGCAGCGATACTACTACGGCGAGGGATTTGTTCCTCGTTCTAAATATTGTGAAATGTGACTCTACTATATACGAAGACACGTACTTATATTTATATTGCAACTCGTGCCATTAAAATATTTCTACTACCCACTATACTGTATATATTCTACATAATAATATATTCTATGCACTTCAATGAAATTTAGTAGTGAGTGAGTGAGTGAGTGAGGAAAGGTAGAGGATGAGATTTAAGTATATTTTGGTGATGTGCCGAGTAGTAAATACTAAACGGAACTTTGCAGTACGTGAGCAGAGTTGTACGTATGCAATAAGACACTACTGTTAAACTACTGCACCTTCTTCATCATCATCATACAATCATAGTTTACATATTATTCAGGGCAGAATGTAAGAGCGGTGCAGCAGAGGACTTATTGTTAGTGTACAAGTAATAGTATATTCCGCCCGGATCATCTATTTTTATTCCAAAGACTGCACTCGGCAAAATCTGCCCTTCCGCTGATGGCGCATCCGTCAACGAGAGAGCGACCAGATACACACAGTACTCTGTTCTTTTGCATTTACTATTCGCAAAGGGCCGGAATACATTCCAATTTGATTTATTAATGCTTTTTGCGTGTCTTCTTCTTTTTGTGTGTTGCCGGGGAGTATAAAGCTGAGGCTGCATGGCTGGCTGGACAATCCAACCCACAGCACAGCAACTTCCCCCCTCCCCCACGGAACAAGAACTATCTTTTGCCAAATATTATACAACTACTACCTTTGCATTTTATTCTACTCATCAATTATTATTTCCGTACTTGCAGACTTTCTCCATGAAGCATTCCTCCCACTCAGTGAACAGAGAGAGAGAGTGGGATATACGTCTTTTATGATTATGTCTGGTGCGTATGGAGGAGCAAAGTCTTTGATTTATCTTTATCTACTTCTACTGATATTCTATATAGTTCCGTGTGTAATCTGTGTGAATGCAGGTGGTAGTCGAGTAGAAGAAGAAAGTGGGGCGGGTGCACTTGGTTAATAGGAAGAGACGTAGATGTTTGAGAGAGAGAGAGAAGTTGAAATGTGACAAAAGAAATGGAATCATGTACAAAGTACTCACTGCATAGGTAGGTAGACAAGTAGTATATTATATAAGAGACTGTAGTCATTTGTCTAGAAAAGTACTACTATGAAAAATAATTCAATATTTCGAGACGAACGCTTTCCTTAAATTCTCTCTACCTTCTTCATCTTCTTCCTCTGATTGCCCCACCACTATAAAAGATTCTCTTCGTCTACAATCACTCATCTTCTTGTCTGATTCTTCATTTGTCCTTTTTACTTTCTTCTTCTATCTTCGCATTGCTCTTGTGAGCAATTGTCTAGTATTTTAGTGTATCCTCCTCTTATCTGAATAACATAATTTTTTACGACATCCATTTCATTAGCATCGTCGTGTCAAGTGATGCATTGTAAAGAGTGTGCTTCTCAGAAGTACACGTAAAAGTATACAAATAATTTCTCGTGTAGTCAAATAATACAGAAATTAGAAAATGTTTAACTTTTGAAAATATTCTACTATCTGAAAATGTCATATCGTGTGGGTCACTTGAAAAACTCGGAAAAACCGGATTCTGTTCTAAGAAAATTAATTAACTACGAAAATTAATGGAATACGAGTGGACTTGTTGTGGATAACGTCGTTGAGTATTCTTATTGTTTGTTCACTCTTTTTCGAAGCTACTTCTGGATTGGGTGTTGGCGGTGGACGACGTACGATTGGCAGCAAAGTCAGATGTCGTACGTGTAAAGCGAGTGCCCGTTCCAGATGTGCTCGTCGAGGTCGCCGAGGAGGATGAAGCCGCAGTTCCCTGAGCGCCCGTCAACGAGAAAGACACATTCGAGCCGGACGGCGTTCGAGTTCTGCTGCTCAAAACAAAATAAACATGTAAAATATGTTTCCAACTTGTTTTCACGTTCACATTGAGAAAAAACTTCCAATGTATGACGCACTCAAAAATATTAAAACTTATATTTAGACTGATGTATAGGGTGGGTGACATAACACTCACGCAAACAAACGGGCAGCTTGACCTCGGCAGTGAAAAAGTGGATCCTACATATTTTTTCCTGACGATATGTTGATATTTATATTCAGACTTTCTTAATTCTAGAATTGAATTGAACAACTAGAATCTTTTAATTTATAAAAATAATTTACCACCCAGAAGAAGACAGAAGGTTCTGTCAAACGTCGGCATTATAAAACTCAATAAAACTCTTCATATTAAAATGTTTGCCTCGCGAAGTCAGAATACTATTTCCTGACTTTCTTAATGTTAATTAAAAATATTTTTTATATGTACTACTTAATACATGTAATGGGAACTTGATTTACCATGCATACACTGCAGTCACAATAGTAAACAAAAACTATTCAGCAGTCACAAAAGTTTTGCAAAACTAAAATTGAAAACTCACTGACCTGAAGGTAGGACAGAGTTATACTACTTTCCTACAATTAGTATTAATTAATTATATAATAAAGCGAATGATTAATGTTATTATACTTCAATAGTGAGCTTTGAGATTCTAATACTTTGTTAGTACTCTTTAGCGCCACTCACTGACTCTTTAATAGTCCATTTCACATTTATTACACTTACAACCAGGGAAAGTAAGCAAAAATACAATCCTCCTTTTTATCCGTCTTTCGCCACTGTCGCATTCCCAACGCTGAAAACCACCAGAATTTTTATTCTTTCCAATTTCGCTCTTTCAGTGCTTATGTGTCCTTTGTATTTAAGCCTACTTTTAGGATAAGTGCTTAATTGTCCTTTTTGGTGCTTGCTTTTCCTAATTCTAATTAACATTTAGTTACCAAACGAAAGATGTTGCCTCAGAAAGACTAGTGGTAGTAAGTACACTTATTTTAAGTGTTCCACCATATATTTGCGCACTTTTGTATTTGAGTGTACCACTTGTACTGACAGAAGAACCTTTTAGGATTAATAATTAGTTTTTGTGAGTTTTGCGTTAGAATTACCTGGCAGTCTTTGATGCTGACTGTGAGATAGCCACCGGAATGTTACTGTTAGAAGGTGTCCGCGACCTGCAAATTATCCACAAAGCAATAATGACGCATTAGTACAACCAAGGACCACCCAACCCAACGCTAATTAAAGTGTTACTAAAACAAGTGCGCTCAAAAGCTTAACTCGAAAGTTAGAGTTGTACACATGGAGTTGCTGTTGCAACCATTCATACAAATCTATAACTGTAATCAAGTATTAATATTATTAGCGTCATTCATAATTTCTAGGGTCTAATATCAATATAAATGATTCTCATCAATTAAGTCATAATAATAAATGCGTACAATTAATTGGTTGCAATTGAACAATTGAACTAGTTAGACACACATACGATAACGAACAAATCATTATAAAAGGTAGCAATACTTTCTATTATAAAATTTCTAGTTATTTTTGTTTTAGTTTGTCAAGAAAAATTACATCAACATTTCTTTGATCTTGTTTCTTGATTAAAAAATGACAACTACATAAAGTAACTGGTTGCGAAACCCTAACGTTACTGATTGTGTCTGTATAAAATATTTGCCTCACGTGGGCAATAAAAATGCTACCCTTTCTACTTAATTAATACTAAAAATATCATTCATAAATATACAGGATGGCGCCATTGCATTTAGAAAGTGAAATATGGTAGCAGTAAGGTGAAAGCATGTAATGATATATTACTGTATATACAAAAGTGATGGTTATATTATGTTGACGTTTACCTATCGAGACTCAAATCGCCAGAACCCGACTCGCCACCAACAAAAACTGGAATTCGTGATGGCCTGGTTATAAAAGCAAAAAGCAGAGTTAACTTCCCAACGTTAATGGCGCCTTCATATTTTTCATTTACAGTTTACACAGCACTTGTACAGAAGAGTAAAGTGTGAACAGAGAGAAAGAGATAGATAAATAGATAGGATGCGAGTTTCATACACCGACTACAGGTCGTAGTTCACGTGATTTTTATTTGGAGATGAACGAAGAGTATAATGCACGTCATACTTGCAGTTATAGAGAATATGGGGAAATAGTTTTCAGTTTCAGCCTTTCGATGATATTGTACCAGAGTCTCAGATAATACATACAAGTATACAGTTATAATAACTGAACAGGAAAAATAAATCGTAACCTTACGTATATACTTTTCAAAGGAAACATAAAATTATTTAAGTTACGAAAAAGTTAAAAGACAGAGTTCAGAAGTCAGATTGAAGAAGACGAAAGAGAAACAATTTTTTAAGTGCTGTGAAATGCGATTATGAGGGACGAGTAGTTATTTTGTAGTACAGTTACCTTCCACCCGAATTAGTTAATGAGTGAATACTGGATACTGAGCCCGTTCTCTGCATTTGTATTGGCTGGACACTAGACGGTCGTGTAAATGACAAAGCCCTACGTTCAATATAATTACCAAATCAAAAAATTAATCAAATCAATAAAAACTCAATGCACATTAATTTACTACATCTCCTCCCAATCCACTAAGCAGCTGCTAAGTAATTAATTCAGAACAAAGGTTAACTAAGAATACAAATAACGTTTAATTTGTGTGCAGTTGTTCTAGAAATCAATAAGATCCTTGTATTTAGGTAGGTTGCTAACTCGGCACTCTACAATTTCAATCCCAATTGTTGAAGGATGCGTAGGTAGTGGTGTGAATGTGTTCACATAAACATCTCGTAGAGACTCATCCTTTCCTTTGATTCTCGAATCGTATTGTTTATTTCAACAGGAGAGACACTTTGAGAGGAATGTAATTGGGAATAGATATTAGTGTTAGATGAGATGTAGATGTGGTTACCTTTCGCTGGTGGCCCCACTGGGACTCCGGCCACGAGATGCTCCACCATTGACATTTGTGCTGAGAGAGAAAGGAGTTCTGGAGGATGTAGGGGTGGATGTGGCGAGGGGAGCGCGGGCCGCAGAACTGCTCCCGAAACCAACACCAGAAGAGCCGCGCTTCAGACTCGCAGACCTTCGAACCGGAATTCCAGATCTTCCATGATCATCTACACAAATCCAAGTTAAACAAACCCCGACACATGTAGCTTAAAGTCAGTATTGTAAATATATACAAGTTTTGTAGCCACTGACGTTGTCAGTAAAGACGATGCAAATAAATACTACTCTAAAACATTTATCTAATCTATTGTAATTCTACCCAGCTAAACGTATCCATCTTTTAGTTCACGGAAATGGGAACGCATATTTGTTTTCTTGAAAATTACATCGATTTGCCTTTTCACTACAGAAAATGGGAGAAAAATCCTAAATCGATATTTGCTTTCAAACAGGATTATCTCATAGAAAGGCCCAAGTTACCATTAGTGCAGCTAAAGGGAAAAGATAAGTTGTAAATAAGCTCTTGTTATGTTTGAGCACTTAGGAAACGATTAGCAGTGTCCTACTCACGGTGGGGACAGCTAAGGACACCCTTTGTGCTACAATGGGGGGTAATGACATAAGTAACTAATGTACAGAATTTCTTACAAAAAATTAAGGTTATATTCATAGTAAATATAGGAAAAGATAGAAAAACAAATTTGCAAGTTTCTTAACCTGTGCTGTCCAGGGATACATTTGATCCAGCCCGACTTGGCGGCTTACTACCCGACCGACTTCCAGGCTGACTTCCACCTTCGGACACATTAAAAAAATTACTCTTAATATTATTTTTAGAATTTTGGACAAAATCCAACCACTATTTTATACTTACTTCCTCACGCACACGCAGACACTCGCTAATCACTCAAACCATTTTAAGCGCATTACTAATACAGTAAAAGGGCAACCTAATGGAATGCATAATTCTGGGAAAAGTTGAACACAAATTTCATAGATCTCTATCATGGTAACATGAGTTGTAGAATCGTGAGCTGGAAAAACTAATAAGTAAGAAGTCTTACGAAGTCAAAATAAAAAGAACAGTCCTTTCATGCATTGATTCTCATGTGCAGGATATCCAACAAACTCTATTCAAACTTTTGTCATATATTATTACATATTGTGCTTCAAACATGGATGTGATACATCATTGGAACGAATTCAAGTGAGAATCTTTGACATTGAGATTCTGGATTTTCTTTTAATAAAACTATAGTGGTCTATATGTATACGAAGCCGTATATGTCACTCTTCAACAACATTTTTCCTCAGTTCCGTTGGCTCTTTTTCTTTTTACGTTTCATTTTCACAGACTTTCGCCTTCACTTTCTCCAGCTGCGGAGAAAAGTCTTTTTTGCTCTTCTTTTCCCACTCTCCTTCATGATATCTTCATGTCAAACTGTAAACTCATCTAGTTTCTTGTCATTCTAACTCTGAGGTCACCCATTCGCACCATAAGTCTTTGAAGTGATATAGACTCCCCATCATATCTCATACACTGTGGGACCAATGCACAGAATTGGACTACAACACAGAAAAACATCTTTAAATCGCGATGGGGGGTAGCCTCATTGTTCCTGACACTTTCCAAACTATTTTTCCTTCTAATTAAAATTAGTTGTTGATACATTCCATCCCTTGCAGAACGTGAAACTTTGGAGTCACCCTGTAGACACTGGGTGGAAGGGACGTGGTGGAAAAGATGAAAGAGATTACAAAAGGTTCAAAAGACAAGCTTCATTTTGTGTGTGTCAAATATTTGCAGTGTATTAGCCAAGTTAGTAAATCTCAATTGATGTACAATAGTAAAGGGGGGGAACTCAATCATCCTTAACTTCTTCCTGTCTGCTGCAATCTGTATTTCAATTCTGGGCACGACGACCTCTGCTTTTAATGTGTGGACGTAAAAGGAGTAGTTGCGTAGTAGTACAATCAGTGAGTGAGTGAGTGAGTGACTTGAGTGAGTACTCCGTCCAATCCTTCTAAAGAAGTATAGATGTTTCTTGCTATAAATGCAACAACTATCATTCTTTCATGTCGCCCCGCATGCCACGATTGGGAAAAGTGATTGAAGATGCGTCACCAGAAGAAGACTCATTCCTATAATAGAAATATTGCGGACAAGAAGAGGCGGAAGCGCCATTGCTTATGCTCCTTTGCTCGCCAGCAAACAAACAATCTCACATTCAAGTCATTTTCCCTGTCTACGAGATAAAAGATATCTCGATTCTCTCATATCAGACTCACAGAGTCTTAACGTTTTTAGTCTTCCATTAGCTGATCACACGACGAGGAAATGCAACTTAAGCTGACACCAGCAACGAAAACGCAATGACAATGTTTCTGAATGCAACGTCATTTCTACGTTGAGTCAGCGGCGAGTTGTTCTTGTTTTCTGACACACTTTGGTAGGACAAAGGACAATGGCTTCTCTACATGGATCTTCTCATTAATATTCCACACTCGCACTTGCACACATTCCACCACACATTCTCACAACACACACAAGAAAGTACAAGAAAAATAATTAAAAATATCGTGAACTTACGTCCTGGTCCAGCAGAAGTTTTTCGCGGTAATCTTGACATGGAGACTCCATCATCTGAGAATGTACTGTCTGGAGTGGTTCGGTCTGTGGACCGAGCTCTTCCCATTGGAACACTTCGAATACTTCGCTCTTTCACCTGTGTGTCCACCCAGTCACATAAAAAACTCATTAAATTCAGAACAAATTCAACGAACTTCAGTTTTCATGTACAAAAGCGAAAGAGAATAAACCAAGCTTTTTTGAAAAGGAAGCGATTTTTCGTGCAGAAAAGAAACCAGAGAGAGAAAAGTTGCAAACTAGAATTACACAGTGAGTGACCTTACAGTCACTTACAGATTGTGAAAACTGGGGAAGAGCAATCATGCACCCACACACGGGTTTTGGCATCAGGCACTGTTAGTAACTATGTGCTAACCTCCACAATGAAGGCCCAAGTACTTTCTCTAGACTTTTCCCCATGCGAAATGTATACAACACTCAAAGCATTTGCCACTTGAGACGGAAAGCAGCAACAGTCCCGTCCCGTGTGAATTCGTTCACATTCGAAAATGATACTCACAGAAGCAGAATGACTTCCAAAGCAATGTGGCATGACAATACATGCTTAACATTAAATGCATAATGTGCAGCTGCTAAATTTGCTCTAGATTTCATAATTAGTAGAGATTTCAGAAAAACTTCCATTTTTGCAATAATTCGCGTATATAGCGAATGTGAAGGGTTTCTTTTTGTGAACCCAAGATACGGGGCTGCCTTTGTTCAACTTTTACATTATATTTTCTACAGTATAATCTACTAGTGTCAATATATAAATGTAACAGGAGCTCCGATGCACAGCCTGCGGAAATACCACAATGGCTGCACTCAAAGGGATTCATTAAAAGGCTGAATTGTTCACTAAATAAGTTAATCTTCTTTGGTGACCTCCAGTATTCGCAGAATCGGTTTACAGTCGGAGCACCACTGGCCTGGCAGCATTAAAATAACTTTCTCCTCTATTGACAACAAAGTTAAAATGTAGTAGTAGGTAGGAGGAGGTGCATTTACAGAGCTCACAGTATTGACTACTGTAGACAACATAAATATTGCGGCGAAATATTTCCACATTTCTAAACGGCCTGGGGAAGTTGAAGACATTCAGCCTTGACAGCATGAGCCATACCACCACTACTAATTGAATCAAAGTTTGCACACAAGTTTTTGCACGCAAAAATTACATGCAGAGAGAAAGTGTGTAAAGTGGCACGGCTACTCAAATAATTGGATTAGACTGTCTAGCTTCAAGCTGCTGTCTATAGGCAATCAATGAGTCTTGTCGTACGAATGCAGATCAATGTGATCAAGCTAGGGATGCCAATCTGACCCGAAATAATCCGACCGGATCGGACTGGATAAAACCGGATCGGATTGGATGGGTAATCCGTCGGATCAGAATTTCATCAAAGCAGATCAATGTGATCAAGCTAGGGATGCCAATCTGACCCGAAATAATCCGACCGGATCGGACTGGATAAAACCGGATCGGATTGGATGGGTAATCCGTCGAATCAGAATTTCATCAATCCAACGGATTTCGGATCTGTTTTCCTGTTTAATTCTGTGATTAAAGATTTAATTTCCTTTGTTAATTCAAGTCAAAATAGATAAATTTAATTATTTTTGTGCAATGTAATTTACACACACATTTAGTTTAATATGCCTTATTTCATTGGTTCAATTTTTGTATACATGAATTCTAGGTACTGTTATACTTTAATAGTAGACTCGGTTGTTCACTTTTAAAACCACTAACGTATTCAAAATGTCTTCAGAAAGATAATCACTTTATGTGCCAAAATCAAACTTCAGTAATGAAAACTCTTTGTGAATTCAACATAGTTGATACCAGTGCCGTTGAGAAGGGAAAACCATATCACGGCACTGGTTGATACCATGCAAAAATTGTATACATATTCAAAATATAACGTTAATTTTCGCGCCCTGCTGAGACAAACCTAGACAAACACTTATCCGACGGATCGGATTGGCGATCTGATCCGACCGGATTCAAAAACCGCGGTCCGAATACATTTCGGATCGGATTGGCATCCCTAGATCAAGAGCTCAAACAATCTTCATCTTCAAATATTCCTGATTCTATTATTTAAATGAGATTTGTTGTAATGTGGAAAAGTTTGACTGTTCTACAATTCCTATATAATCCAAAGGGGGACCATATAACAATATAGTGACAGATTTTAAGCGGAAATATTGTCTGAAAGAAAGT
>JABASC010002748.1:0-16386 GCA_019776185.1 Plutomurus gul
GGGGGGGGGGGGGGTCTTACAAAAAGCGGCCTCACCCATGTTAAAAGCTGTTTTTCCCTATACCTCAGAAGTCCATTGCTGAATAGGAGAGCGGGTTCGGAATGATGTTGTTAGAGGGGAATTTAAAAAATCGTGATATTTTTATGGTGTTATTAATGTACAGATATATTCCCTTACGAGACAAGCTGCAGTCACATTGTGATGGGACCATTACCAGATATGTTATAAATATAAATTAGGTTTATACATATTTATGACAAATAAAAATGCACCTAATTTTTACTGCCGCCAAAAGAAAAAGACGACAAAGTTTTAAAGAGAATTATTAAAAGCTTCGGTGCACAACGAGGTTAACATGTGATTGTGCTCCCACCCACACTTTAAAGTGTAAAAGTAGGTTGTCTAATCAATTGAGTTTTTTAGAGAAAATGAATTTGAGTAAAATGCCTTTTCTTTTCTATAGCTTTTAACAGGAGAAATTATGAACGCTAGTATCTAGAAAAATGTCACTTTCCCCATTGAATTTCTTTTCAGAAAAGTAGAACGCAAACTTCACCAATACGAAAGGCTTTATTATTACGACAATACCGTTAATACGTAGCTTTCATTCTCATACTCGCTGTATGTAAATAAGGAACTGTAGAATCTTCCTCATTGTAATGCGTATTGTAAATATGTCAAGCTTTGAATTGCTGTCCTAGTAGACGGTGGTGGGTGGTACAGCATAATGTTCATGCAGTACCTACACAATAATATATGTACATTATAAATATTCCAATCCTTTATAGTCAAAGGTAAGCGTCTCTCTTGATTTCGCATCATTTTGTGATCTGTATAAAGCACAAACCTAATCCTTTCTTCCATGTCTCGTCTTCACTAGAGATTTGTCGGGCTTAACCCCTTTCACAACAGAAAACGTCCAGAGCCACGCAATACATAGGAAAACAAGGAATGTCAGAAATCTTAAGGGCCACAGCAGTGGTAGATTGCTAACGTAAGAGATGATAAAGGACGATACGAAATTCCAAGGAATACTCCTCTGGGATTTTATTTGTATTTCCATTGCAGATTTCCCTTTCTGCATGTGTGTAAAATTTGCATGAGCTTTCTGCTCACCACCATTAAACTACGCAGCAATTCCTCATCATTTCATTCCTCAATTCTCTCCATTTATCTGTATTAGTAGCGAGCAGTCGAGTCAACACATACATTACTTACCGTAGATGACTGTTTGTCCCACTTTGCCTACCTGTGTAGTCTAGAAATGGGCTTTCGCTCCCTCTGGCCGTATTTAATCTTGGAATCGAGTGAAAGAAGTGCCTGAAGCGTTGGGAGTAGACCTGAACGTACTACAAGCATTATGAAAGGACTTGTCGCTTTCTCTATCTACGGATATCGATACAAATTTATATTTGCTTTAACTTTTCCGGTTATTAAGATTCGAATTTGAATGGTTGATTGCACACATAATTGCTGGAGCCTACATTTAATGAGAATTCTGGTTTTTGAACTGCATAATCGATAAATCATTTTGATTTATGCTTCAACGATCAATGTAAAAGATTATCATTGGGCCTGCCTAATCTGAGCAGGTATACATATATATAGTACTAACCATACCGTAACTAGTAACCTATTTCCACTAATAGCAGAATTTCCGTTATAAGACGGTTTCAAACATTTCATTTTGTGTCCGTGCACGTCGTGAACGGTGTTGCTCCCCGCGTCGACAGCGTATTCAAAATTAAATTCCGAAATGCCTCACCTACTGACGGGAAAGAATTACTGACTCAAGATTGCCGAGAGGTAAATTGAAAGGCTAACTTATGTCTCCTTTCCCATATATTATTTTACATGCTTATCCGTATGCAGATGATGCAGTAGAGGCATCTCTGACGTGAAGGGTTAAACGGACCGCAGACAGCAATCGTGAAATCGTTCCTGTCACAAGGCAGTAATAATAACAAAGTGGAAGATGTTGGCCAACGAGAACAGACTTTTACTATGTAATTTGCGTAGCACACGAAATCGGTAACACACAATACCAAATCACCCCTAATACTACAATATCTTCAGTCACGTATTCATATTTTCTATTTGAAATCACGTGCTCAAAAATTGTCCCTTTTCCCCTTCACAATTTTTGTAACTGTAGGCCACACTGTGGCGTGATTTTTAATCGTTGATTACGAACAATATCAAAGCCCTTCTAGAATGTATCACGTGATTAATACATGTTCCCTTCCCCAACCATATTCCCTTAGAACAGGTGTTTACGTGCTTAATATTCTAAATCTTTAAAACTATTTATTTTTGTACACAACCGCAGGCGGACGTTTAATATTTAAGCTTTAAGAACATTATAAATGAATATGTTTGAGATTGCCATGATTGTCTACGCTATATTCAGATAGCTATGCAGAAATGCAGACATTCACCGTCTCAGACTCACTCTCATTTACATTTACATTTGATGTTAAATTAACTCACCCTAATTCAGCCCCGCTCGCCGGGGGACTACATCGTAGCGGCGGGAGAGTCTTGAGCTTCGCTCGGCTGGTGGAGCCCTCAAGGCTGTGGACCATTCATGCTCTGGCCGACGAAGATGATGAGAATGATGAAAATAATAAGGAAAATAACTAAACAAGCCACCGCGATCCCTAACATCATCATAGGGACATTGTTTTCTAATACACTTCCCACAATGGTAAAATGATCCGTACTTATATACGGATAAGTATATAGAAAAGCAATACTTTCCTACCAAATCGGGAATAGTATCTTTATCCTCTAGAAAAGTATTTAGATTTAGTATTAGATACTATATATATAGATATTTTTTGAGTCAGGCAAAAATACGAATCAAGTCACTACACGTTAAAGTAGCTGAAAAGCTGCAGCACCTGTACCACAACAAAAACTGTACAGTAGCTTTTTCTAGTTATTAGTAGAACAACACGATCTGTAGACACGATTATATAGCAGCAGAAATTATTAGTGTACCAAATAATATAGTGGGTCGTAGTAATAAAGTTTTGTTGTGTGTTATATCTACAACAGCAGATACAGATAAGACAATTTCCTTTCGAGAGGAAATTGAATTCCGTAAGTCTTTTAATCTAATAAAGCGACGACGATGTCGAGAAGCCAAGAAGACGAAGAAGGAAGGAGAAAGTTATCTTGCACAAGGAACGTCTTTATATTGTGTCTATAAGAAGTGTATATACACAGATGATTCAGATAATGGCAAAGGGCAACAAAGTCAAGTCTGTCTGTGCCAAGACACAGATATGTAATCTATAGTAATAATAATGAAATTTCTTGTAGCAGCAGCACTTGGTCAGGAAATGAATCTGGTCGACATTGATTATTCACAGGAAGATATTAGCATTCCTCTGTCTCTATGACTGGATCTTCGCTTTACGCGTGACACATTCAGTACAAACAACCAACAAACTTCCACACTAATTCAATTGGAACCTTCTTCAGCAATAACTCGCAGTCGTGTGGTTAACAAACTTGTCGTCTAGTGAAAGATAAACTCCTACATATAATGTTGTAGTATGCAATTCTTAGGTATTAGTATGTATAAGAAATTTTTTGTTGGAAAACTGATCAAAAAAATTTCGTGTGAGTAGTTCCAGCTGGTTGTGAGAGAGCAGCAAAGCTCCACGGTTCATAGATAAGAAATGATGTGCCTTTTTTTTAGTTTAATGGATTTGGAATGGGTCCAGACGAAGAATCGTTGGTAAAGGTACGTAGGTAGTTTTTGAGGATATGTTATGGTGCGATATGATGAGTTCTTGATTTGAAAATTCAATAGCCTGTACGTTTTTACTGCTTTACAGAGATCGCCGTGTCTTCTTCATCGATGTCTCAGGATCACTCATGAAGACTGGAGGATGTGGAAACGTTAAAACGCTTTATTACACCATACACTACTACTATTACTACAGTATTGGTATTGGTAGTAATGTAGTAGTGGCTGGTGTGCACGCAAAGAGAAAAGTCTAGGTTAAGGTTTATGGCTGACTGGTTCTGTTTTGACTATCCGTATCAAAGTAGAGCTGCTTCGTCTATCTCGCCAATCTTTTGTTTATGTTCCCAGTGAGTTAAGGAGATTTTGTGATTGTTTTTCTTTGTCTAGACCAAAAGAAATTTCTATGGGCAAGATATTGTGATGCTAGTAATTCATGATATATGCTTATTAAGCACCATGACTATGACCCGGTACTATATTTCGAAATTATTATCTGTAGTGGATTCTGATATGCACTATGTAGTATATTATATCATGACGTGTCTATCATACACGATACTTAATCAACCTTTGCAGAAAGTTCTTGATCTTTTCGTGCTACCGGTAGCAAGGAGAAACTTTATCTTGGGTTCATTTTGCAACAGTAGGTATTAATAATTACTAATATATTAAATTACTACTAATTACACATCGCACAATGAAACATTTTTAAATATATTATCTTTTCAAGAAGGCGATTTTGTGATCTTAGTTTAAATGTGAGCCATTTGTACAAAAAGTACCTAAAAGTTGATCCTTTTTTAACTATTATCTGGCATGTAAACAAATATGACTCCTGCAAAGAATCTTCTAATAAAGATAAGTATCGTAATTACTAGGTTGTTGCAGTGGTAGGGTGTACGTATCGGGGCAACCCTACTATATCTCTATGTAATCCTAGCATCTCATTTAAATTAATGAGGTCAGCCCTAAAAGTTTCCTTCCGGAGGCAGTCGTAAAAAACAATTCCCGTTTCGACCGTGTCGCAATAGAAAGAGTTGCACGAAAACAAATGAAAAACCTATAGTAGTAGAGTTAGTCGTACAACAGATAGTCAAAGCAGATAGACAACCAGACGGACAGACAGACCAGAAAAAACGTTCGACTTAAAGGCAAACGAGTTCGAATTGCACCTTGATAGATAAATTGGAAAAAAGGGAAAGCGGAGAGAGAAAGAGAAACTGGCGAAGAAATTGCGTGTATGTAACTGTAATCTGATGTGATGTCTTAAGACGTACTACTACGGATATATAAAGTGGACGAGAAAGAGAACAGGAATGATTGTAAGTGAGAAGAAGAAGAAGAAGCGAAATGCTTTCGGTCGTTGGAATTCGAACAGAGTATCTCTGTAAGTAGTCGTAAGTCGTCGTTGTGTGGTAGTGGTGGAAATTCGACAGCACAGACACACAGAACAACAGAATTTCACCTACGAGCAGTGAGTGAGTGCGAGAGAGAGAGCAAGAAGAAGAAAGTGTAGCTAGAGAGTCCTTTGCTTTGGTCCGTAGACTTGACTGGTGGTGGTAGTAGTGAGATGTGCAATAGACTAGAAGAATGGAGCAGCAGAGAAGGAAGTTCCGTTTTCAGCAGTTCAGATCCAGTCTCACGTAAAGGTAGACAGAGTGAGAGAGTGAGAGCCTAGCCCGGGTCTCTGGAAATAGGCTTGGATTGGCTCACCTACATTAGATCGGCTTGACTTGGCCAGAGCCACCAGACCTGGTCTGGTCTGGCCTGGGAGTTTCGTTGTATGTGCCAAGGGGCTTTACGGTGTCGGGTGGCAAGGCAATCCTCAACTGCACACACACACCAGAGAAGAAGATCTTCTTGCTGAAAAGAATAACTCTTTCGCACTCGCTTGGTTCGCGTACACTTGATCGTTTCTCATACAACAAACCATCCGTCCCTTATTCGTCATCGTCTTCCAAACATCATCTTCACTGCTGGATGCCTACGAAAGATGTTCATGTCTGCTCAACGGCTGCTCCTACTTACTACTACTACTACGATTACTGTTTTTGCCATCGTATATCTTCTCTACCCATCATCCAGAACACTTCATCAACCGAAAATGCAAAAATAATAAATACCACTACATACTATCATGCATGGCTTAACTACTGATACATTTAACACGCTTTCTGAGATGTTCTGTGGCTTTTCTTGACTTTTTTCTCTTCCCAGTGGCTTTTACTGATCGGGGCTGTGATGTAATGACTCTGTTAATACACTCTTTACATTTTAGTACTTCAACAAACTTTACAGGGTTTTGTTGTGTGGTTACCTTTAAAATGGCATTTCGACTTTGAGCGATTCCTATAGCACTTTCGGAATTAAAACCTTGTAAAATGTCTCGGTTGAATGTGCACTGGCTGGTAACGTTAATGTACTGAGAAGGCTCTTCTATGTATGTGTACATCATGAAGACTCCTTTTAAAAGGAGGCAAGTGGACAGAGTGATGAGTGAGTTGGTAAAAGCCTCCTACTAAGATTACTGCCACTACAGACACCAAGTAGTAGAAAATCTCTTCTAGTATGGTGAAATGTGTACAATGTACAGCAGGAGATGCCTACGTATATATATTGTATGTGGGTAGTTATGATTTCTTCGGGACTTTCAATTCTCAAAGGAGTATCCGATTCGCGCGTGTATGGAGAGTGAGAGAGAGATGGAAGGAACGAGAGAAGAGGTAAAATGGAAACTAAAGAAAACTATGCAAACCTTCGAGGATTCACTCTCGTCGAATGTGCAAATACCTGGAGGAGAGACGAGTAGCTTTCCTCTCCCAAAACGCACTGCCTCCACAGTGGAAGTGAAGTCGAGACAAGAGAAGGGATGGAAACTGAAGTTCCTAGAGTAAAGAGATGCAGACAGCAAGAGTGTTCCATGATGTTATGTCAGGAAATGGCCAGTTTTCCACTTGGCTCCCTTAAAAGGGTATTAGATGGTGCAGGAGGTGGAGTGAGTGAGCTGAATCACGGTGAATGGACTTTTGCTGTTTTTATTGCAGCATAATGCAAGAGGACTGTAATAGGTGCTGCATAATGATAAATGCTTTGTGTACTCGACGTTGTGGATGAATGGAGTTGAAGTCCATGTAGCATGGTTTCAGCTTAACGTATGTAGTAAGTACCTTTGTTCGTGGATGTACTATTAAATATATGTGTCAAAGATTATTTGGTTCAACTGAACCAAATTGAATCGATTATTTGCTGAAATGATTATTTAGGAAGTTAGAAGTCGACTCTTTTATCAAAGTGAATCGTGTCTAAAATACAATATTGGTAGTTTTCAGAAGCTATTACTAAATCTTGACAAAACACCATTCAATCAAAAGGAAGTGAGTAAACACGATGTGAGTATACTTTTGATAATAATTCATATTACTACTTTAGTGAAAGAACGGTGGGGTCTGGAGAATAAAATTCGCAATGAAACCTTTCCACAAAAATGTTCTTTGAGCTATTTGTAATAATATTACTTTTGGTAATATGTGCTAAAGATACTAATTCAATTTATTAAAAGTTTCTAACGACAACTGTAACACCACATATTTACATAAATTTTAATTGCTACACTTCAACTTTTTTGTGCAATTTTGTTCAAAGTTTCTTTAGATCGTAATTTGGTTACTCTATAAATTATTTGCACAGACGCATATAAATCGCAATTAGGTTCTCTGTTCACCTTCTGCTTCCATTGTTCGCATTCAAATAAAGTGAAAGTCTAATATTCTTTATTCCTAGTCATTAGATGAAATACAAAGTTAACGCTTTGAAAGAAGCCGCAAAAGAATGAAGATACGGCTCTAATCAATTCTTTTCTTCTTTGAGACATTTTTAGTCAATTCAAAGAGAGGCAGAACGTAAGTGCGAAAATATCGAACGGTGGGTTCGCAGTTGAACTTTCTTTCGTGGGAAGTTGCGGTTAGGGATGAACTATAGAAAGGATTGTGGCCCGAAGGTAGATTAGATGAGATAGAGAATTCATTTGAGAATAACCTGACACAGCACGAAACCACGAAGAAATCCACTAGCAAGAGCTTATACACATCTCTCGAATAATAAAGTAGATTCTTACCTGATATGAACACGCAGCTTATACTCCTACCAAGTCTGTCTGTCTTTCTGATCTGCTGCTACCTGTACTGTACTAGCATCTTTTATAATGCATTTATGTATTCACCGTACATGCATCATGTTGTTGCTCCCCTACACTCTTACACATGCTGTCGTTTGACATTCCTAATACAATCGAATACGTAAATACTATCAGTAGCATACGAGTACACACAGGTAATTCTCCTTCTACTCAGCTATTCGTCCTACATAGTGGATTGAGGTATGTAGTGCATTCTTAGTACATATTACTAGTTGTACCATGCAATCTTGTATGCTTGTACACGAAGAAGGAGATATGGGAAAGAGGATCTATATCTCATCCATACGTATCCTATCACAATGTCTCTATTAAAGGAAAGAAGAGCCAAATAGAATGCAACACTTTCTTCTACAGGAAAACTGGCGGCGGCCGAAAAGTGTACAGTAAATAGTAGAGCATGACATCAGTTTTCAGAGTCAGTGAGCTAGTCTTCTTCCTATCCCCCCTCCCCCCAACCCCTTCTACCACAAATACTTCCAGAGAAACTACCTGTGCATAGGTGGTTGAGTACTATTAGTAGTGGTACTACTAGTCGTTGTATAGTCCCCACTAGTATTAAAATACAAGAAAACAGTCAATACCACCGAGTAGATAGAAGATGGGTAGTAGAGAAAGCAAAGACTTGCTAAAAAGTACAGGTCGACTCCTCCGCGACATAAAACTTAGAGAGAGCAATAGTGTATACATACTACATACCAAGCAAAATTCTACAGAGCACTTCAATACATCGATCCGACAGTTGAGTCGACTAGAATGGAGAAGGGAGCCATGGATCTTTTTCTCTCACTCACTCCATCATACTACGTTTGTATGAGGGGTGCAGAAGAGACGCTCTCAATGTCTCACTACTATGCACTGGACACACAGAGAAACAGATAGACAGATATAATGTAAAATTTAAGAAGATATCACGATTGGGATACGTTTCATGTACAGCCGAGTACTTTAGTACATTGAGCATTCCTACTATAAGAGCTATATAATCTATATAATGATGACTCTGTGGGAAAATACATAGGTACCCACACAGACGCCACATTCGAGAAATGTGCTGTGCAATTCGCTAATGCAAAATTACAGAAGACAATTTTCTCGAGACATGGTCTGTTATTCTGAGGTCGACCATGTCTGTTGAAACGGAACTGAGCGAGTGAGTGGATGACTGTGCGAATGAGATGAAAGTTAAAGATGGGTAGACGGTGTTTTTTTACAAGCAAGAATAGAGATGCGATGAATAAAAGGAAAAAATGGGCGGAAGGTGAAAGGAGAAAAGTGTTCACAGAATATGTGGAATATGCACGCCTTTAAAAAGTTTTGTTGCTCTCAAGTACTCTCTTCTTTCACTACCTTCTGTGATACATTGACTGTGTTATGTGATAAAAATGTGTTGTGAGCGCCTTAGAAGAGCAGTGTAACTTTTATTAGTCTGACTCGATCCTGAACCGTATTACCGTATAATGTGTACATTTGACTTCAATAGGTACACACAAAAGATGTCATGTATTAGAATACTTACCACAGCGTAGAGAAGACGATCAAATTATGACGAAATATAGCTGATAACATTAATGGGCTTGCATGGGCTTTCAAGAAAAGAAATTCGTGGTGTGCATGGCCAAAGCCTATTTAGTTGTAAATACGAAACCATTGTGAGAAAAATTGAGAAAAAGCTCAGTAATTGGAAAACAGGTTTGCCCTAGGGATGGATTACTATGTGCTACATAAACGCATGAATGGATAAAAATATGTAAATCGTGCATACACCATTGTCGTCCGTCGTAGATGATACAAGAAGATAGCAAAGTATGTACATATGTGAGGTGAGTGAGAACTACCATTACTCAAATTGTGACGCTTCACAAATTACTATCTGCTGCTAACATAGAACATGTCTCTGCATCGATTTTTCCTAATGAGTTGGTTCGCTTCCCCCGATTGACTTATTTGCAGATGAGCTCTGCTATCTATCTTTCTCTGAGTGTAGAAGTGCCCAAAGTTTAGCACAGGCTGGCATACAGGTTTTCACTTAATATAATGATATTGGAGATTTGAGAGTCATTAGAGGTGATCTACAATCACGGTACACACAGTCACACATGTACATATGTATAGGCAAAGTGGCTCACTTCAGCACACAGGCATGTACTACTAACACCGTGTTAATGAGAAATTCCCCAAAACTGATTGCGCCACTGAAATATTTAAGCGAAACCCATCGTCGCACACAAACAACAGACACATGAAATATGAAACTTGAATAGAGTAACTCTGGCTACAAAACGGAAACTTTAGTACATCCTGCTAATTAATATCCAATCCCAAATACATAAGCAATAAAATACTAGAAATAGAATTTATACGCTTTTATTCATAAAATACGAAGATCCAGTTGTTACACAACTGTATTTTCATACCGAACAGAGGCAGGGGCTAATACATTTTGTATGATAATAATAGTAGCAGTCTGTTTAAGCTGTCGTAACGACAATGTGTGTTATCTTGCATTTTATTGTTCTGTGCACGTTGTGTGCACACAGGCTGTGTCGTAATTTAATAATGGAAAGATCAATATTTTCATACATTTTCCTCCAGTGTCCTTAATCTGTAGTTTGTGGGTTTATCGTCTGCTGTTGCATTATATGTGCGGAAACACAATTTAAGGAGACGGCTTGCTTACTTAATACAAAGCAGCAGCTCACACACTTACATACATACCTTTATAGTACCTAGTAAGTACGTGTACAAGGTGGACTCTGTCACAATGGTACAATAAATAAATGACAGTCTCACTTACGGGCAAGGAGAAAAACACGTGCCTGCATCCCTGGCTGTTGTTGCAGAGACAAGATTGAAATGTCTACACGAACAGACTATCTACACATTGCACTCGCCTCTCTCTCTCACTCTCGCTCCCACTACTACCAAACAGTACATACAGTGGACCGAACAAACTCATAAAAGGTAACTCGTTCGTCTACTCTCTAGTTGAAAGATATTCGGCCAGACACAATAAGCAAACTGTACAAATCCTGACTAGCGGGGAGAGAATGTGTCCACACTGGAGACTCAGTGTTTTGCATATCTGTATAATACAGCTATTGGCTGCAGAGTCTCGCCTGTGCACCCGATTCTCTATCGAATCAAAATGAACATCAACTCTAATCCATTTCCAAGCGAAAACAATGGGCAGAAGTGACACTCGGTTACTTTCACCATATTCTCTAACCACAATCCGGTTAGCCAGATAAATTTTGTAATAGCTTCTGTTTGCACGGGCTCTACACAATGCAATGGTATTTAGTATACTGGTGGTGGGCTAGAGCAGGAGACGCAACACTGCTAATGCGTCACGAATTGAAAAGCAATGCCCAAAAGACAATGCAGAACACATAGCACAGCCGAATGTTCACACAGTACAAGGAATACCACAGCTTTCCATAGAAATGGAGAGCACAGAGATATTTTATGCATTTATTTTGTGTTATATACGGACAGTGTGGAGCGCTATTTGTATTTCCATTGTTTCCAATGGTTTATATTACCTTCCGTCCATAAAATCTCCAAATCTCTGGAGACAACAGCGATTTTTAAAGTTAATCCTTCCTTTACCCCAGCAAGTTGATTACATTCGTAGCCCACCCTTAAAATTTGCACTTAACGATACACACACACAAAGTGTAGTGACTTTCAAATTGGTACAAATAATGTATACCTTGTAGTATGTATTTATATTTTGTTGTTCTCAGTTTATGTATATACCTATTAGATTACAGAGGAACTTATAGGAGTTCCTATGTCAAATGAGTCATTAGGTGAAGAATGGCTGAGGAATCGTGAAATGGAAGGCAATTGTTCGTGACACGTACAAATGCCACCTCCTCACTGCTCTCTGGGGACACATCTTGGAGGGGAGTAAACTGAGATGGACGGCTTATATAAGTTACATGGACGAAATAAATGAGCTTACATTAGCAAGACATTAGATTAGCCTTTCGCTATTGTTCGTAAAGTAGACCATGAAAATATTATTATTTCTTAGCTCTTTAAAATCAATAATTAATAGCTAGTGCCGGATGAAAGTGTCATGCTTCTTTTCAAAAATTATTACAATAGATTTTATGTTTGCAACACAAAAAAAGGTAATATAATATTTAACGCTACCAGTAAACATTTACTTTGCTCAGCTACGAACAACATAGTATTGTACAATTATTATTGAAACCCAATTGACATTTAAAATTGAGATTGTATTTCTAGTCCCATGTGGAACCACAATTGAACCTTTATTGACAATTACACGTTCCGTGATTCTATGTTACGTTTGTTAGACCAGTTACACCTGGATATGATTATTATTCAAATTATTGTAAATATTAAATTGCATTGGTCGTCGTGTAATTATTTTTGTAAAAAAATTTCTTTAAATTGTTAATTGCATTGTATTTAAATAGATTTGTTAGGATTCATCAGAGTCTATCACTAGCATCGGAGTACTAAGTAAAAGAGTTTGATATAATTTTTCATGAATCTACATAGATTCTTATGTGTATTATAAATATTCGTGGAATTGTAGAAACAGTTTTCCAATAATGTAATAAGTTTACGAAAGTACACTTTTTTCCCCGTAATTTAAATAACTTTGTGATTATTAAGCAGAAAATCTGCTTGAGTTTATTGCGGGGTAATAGGATTTGTAGTTTAGTTTATTGTCTCATAGCGAATGTGGTGATGTTTCTTTCAACGTCAGCGAAAGCGGTGAAAGCCGTTCGACTCTGCAAACGCCACTCTGTTCTGCTTGCAGGAACTACTACAACTTTCTCCTGACTGTGCTCAACCGTCGCGGAGGTAGCGCTTCATTCCTAAACCGTAAATATATTCTCGAATTCGCAAGTTGTGCGTCACCTTTTGCAGTGTTTCCATTCGGCAGAAAAACCGGTATAAGTTTCGCAAAGAAATTTAGACGGCGCTACGTACTCACCGCGGAGCGTAACAACAACTGGAATATGCCGGTGAGCAGCAGCAGCAGGGAGAAAGCGAAAGATGTAGGTCAGCAGATCAACCAACATCCAAAGCAACCTACTCTCTAGTCTGCAGCAGCAGCAGAGAAGAGCTGACTACTCTCTCAGTCAGTGCTCTCATGTATTTCGCCGGTTTACCTTACCGTTCTTGTTTGTAAATAATGGAAAAGTCCCATTTCGCGGAGAAACCGATGTAATTTATTCACATAATCCCCTACTTAATAAAAAAGACGTAAAACCCACAGAGAGCATTTATACAGGGAAGGAGGTAGCTGCAAATTCGATTGTTTTCTTCATCATTGTCATTTTAAATTCAAAGTGATTTTTTATTTCTCCCAGTTGCCTTTCGTCTTCTATTACTTGGCACGGGCTCATTCACTATGCATTGAAATTGATATGAGGGGAGCGATTGTGGGAGCGCGCGCGAAACAAGTAACGGTAAATAATACTGTACACTATATTCTTACCTGATTGAAAAGGGAGAAGAAGTTCGTCTTGATTAATGTTATAGTTGTGCCTATTGAGAGTTTGCACTGTTTCATCCTTCCTTGTCCTTGTATTCGTCTTAATAGTAAATAGTTCGATGTCATCATCACGAAAAGGATGAGTTGCATTTATAAACATGTAGGAAGAGGAGGAATGAGGAAGAGAGGAGGAGCTCGACGAAGAAGACGACTTATCTTTACGAGAAAAAGGAGAGGAGTTGGAGGAGGAGGACACAGTAGTTGTTGTTGTGGTGGTTGTTGTTGTGGTACTGGTGTCTCTGCTAATTGTAGAAGAAGAGGAGGAAGATGTAGACGTAGTGCTGGTAGCGTTTACAACGCCGACAACTCCATTCTCATGAGCGCCACTTATCAACGAGGATTCGTTCACTCTGACAATCTCATTATGATGAGGAGAGGTAATGTCTTTGCTGTCAGCTGCCGCTAAAGAGACAACGAGGGCTACGATAAACACGGCGACAACAACGAATAGCTGCGACGACTTGAATGTAAATAAGGGGAACGGCGCGGAGCGTGACGATGACAATGTGGGCGACGACCGAGCCGGTGGTGGTGACCGAGGTGGTGAGGAGGAGGAGCAGAACGAATTTGTCCAGATTTTCTTCCCTGAGTCTTCCGCTTCTTCACAACGAGAAGAACATGAAGCGATGGATGACGGCTTCTTTTTCTTAATTCGGGAGCGGTGATGGATTCCCGGATGACTTGACAATGCAAATTCTTCACAAGCTCCACACTCCTCATTGTTATTATTAGCGGAACATCCACTGAGTCGGATTCTGCTTCCGGGGAGGAAGGTAATGAGGGGAACGTCTGCTGCAGCCTCAGCTTCTGTGTCAACATCAACGTCACATTGGGTTGAACGTGAAATTTCTTTTGGTGAGTCACAACTACTCCTTCCGACCTCCATCTTTCCATACCCTGAATTCAGTTTAACATATTTATTCATTAGTCTACGTGCTCAACATAACCAAACACTAAATCTACACTACACGCTAGTATATGTATGTATAATATCTCAGGAATTCCTACAAAAAATGAACTTTTTCGCACATTTAAAATTATTGCCAATATTACATTTTATCCATCCGGAGCTCATTTTAGAGACACTCACACTTTTTAAGTACTATTACATAGTGTGACTAGTTACGTTATAATAACAAATGCATCTTAATGAGCGCAGACAAGGCGTCGACAAAAAACTCTCCGTATATATGAATGCAATGTATGTATGTATTTACATTCATGGTATCAGCTTCCTGAATGATTTATGGCTCATTAGGATGTTAACGATAAAAGTAGATATAGAGCCTCGGAATAAAACTGGCAGTTCCCTTTACTTCTACAGTTTATTCTTTAGGGCCAAAGCAACTACTAAATGGAGTAATCACATCATCTCCTCACATAAACTGATGTGGGCTTAAGTGAATACTACCTTAATATAACACATCCCACCACCACCACCACACTAAAACACAAGCAGACCTCCAGTGAATATCAGCAGCAGCAGACTTTTAAACTCCACTCGTTCTGTTCCTTTCATCGCCGCTCTTTCTGCAGTACTACACACTACCTCCTACCCGCCAACTCTGTTGTCTAGTGAGAACTGAGGAGAACCCTCTTCTGTCTACGGAAACGTTATCTTAAAAGAGAGCATCAGTAATATTTGTAGAGGAGCTGCACCATGTACCAGCAGTTCATGAGTGAATATGAAGAAAAATCCCTGCGGCAGTTTGGCTTTCAGTGCCTGCTTGTGCACCTTTTTCTGTACAGGGAGTTCATATAAAATTCTTATTGCCACTGAGCAGAATACAAGTACACCCTGCATGTATTTTCCTCATTTTTGGCTGAATTGAAACTGAAATTTCTCGAAAATGCAGCGATTTCAACGGATTCTAAATGAGGGGAGAGGGCTCTATCAGAATCCGTTTAAATCTGCGTTTTCGAAATAATTGATTGATAACTTTTCTTGAAAAATTTCCTGATTTTCCAAAATACAGAAAAAAATTGGGTGCTAAGGCTATAAACTACGTGTTATATACTCCCACATAACATGCATGATTACTACAATGCCCTAATGGATTCACATTCCCTAAAATTTAAGGTCCTGACGACAACTTTGACCCAATTTTTGTAAACCCAAATATTTTTTTATCCCCCCTATTATAAGGTTAATAAATTAAATAAACTAAAGTGAGCTACTAAAGTGTTATGTCGTGTTATATTAGTTGGTTTGACTCTTTTACAGATATAATGATTAATATTTATTGTCATGTCTTGTCTCTATATATCTGTTCGTTTGAAAGGTAAAGTTTCTCTCTACTTGATACATATACTACTATATTAGTATACTACCATTGGTAGCACACTTTAGAGTAGTTACTACGTACAAAGATACTACAGTAACTTGAGTTAACTAAGAATGATAATAAAAGAGGAAGTTAATACGTGAGTTATTCTAAACTAACGTGCGAAAACTCTCAGATAAATACATGGAGCGAGCGAGCCCTTAGTATACGATCTAACGTTACGTATTAAATATATACGTGTGCATGCTGAATGCATTTAAACTGCTCTACGTAGTACTAATGTATGAATATATGAATACATACACCACTCAAATTACCCTTGTGTCCACACTCACGGTGCAGTCGTATTTTCGTATTTAGTAGTACATATAGTACACACTGCAACCACGTAACACCAAAGCGTAGGTTATGGTATCCACTTTAATTTAGTATCGCACCGACTGCTAGAGCCCACTTTACAATAGGACACACAAGTAATAATACTACCCGTGCTCTGTATAGCATTACAATGCAGTAATGAAATACTACTGACTAGGAGAGAGAAAGGCTCTCTGGGGGAAAGTACCGTGGTGCATTCCTATTAAAACGAGAGAACGAGTGAGAG
>JABASC010002749.1:0-16379 GCA_019776185.1 Plutomurus gul
ATTAAACACGAAATTGTGAACTGATTGTGCCCACGTAAATCAAAGAAACATTTGAGATTTCACTAAAAAATTGTCTAAGAAATTGCTACACAGGATTTATGAATGAAGCGGTTTCTATTACATTCTACGAATTTAGATTGTAATAAATGGACTCGAGTTCGACTCACGAGAATTGCAAATTGCCGATACGGCTGCACCTCATACAATGCATTTATTATAGATACAGCTTAATGTGTACATATTATATGTAGAAGCAGTTCATTACATTGGTCACATCACAAGCAGTACGTGTTACACACGCCATGCACAAATGATCAAATCGCTAATCACGCTTCCATCAATCTTGAAACACAATCTCTGTTGATGCACCCTGCAGACGTGAACGTTCTTTCAAGTAAATACGCAAATGTTAAGTCTGCAGTTCACAGTTTGCATATCTGAGATCTCCCACGAATTGTTACACACGTGCCTTGAAAGTATCTACCCTAATTGTATTGCGAATGAAGATAGTGTTGGAAATATACCTCAAGCCTTCTTATTGTTAGTTATTCGCACTCTCATAAATTTACAGTTTAGATTTTTTTTTGTGGAAAAGTGTGAATTAATGGGATGGAAAAGACGGCAGAGGAAACACAATTTTCAAGTTTAGAGCGTATAGATAATAATTGCACACAATCCGAAAACGGAATATTTGTTCTGATGATACAATTTAACCAGGGTTTCGTAAGTCACACTTTTCAATCCCATCACAGCGGGATTAAATATTTTGATTTGTGATTACATGTGATGGGATTAATTGGTGGCCCCTATCCCTTATAACATACATTCTTATACCGAAATAAATGGATAGTATAAATATAGATCACATTAATCACACCAAGCGTCACTGTGACTAAAAGTTTAAAAACATGTAATCACAGTAATTAACCACACATGTGTTATGATAATCACACCCGAAACCCCGAATTTAACACAATATCATGCAATGATGCAATCGTGTGCAATTGCAAATCAGGTACGTTTATGGTATCTGAAACCGGAGCTGAGCCTTTTCTGGATTCACTCAATCCTCCAGACTCCAGACCCATAGCCAGATCACATATAACGAAGACAAATTACGAATAAACCACTCGAGTTGGGCATGCAAAACTAATTGTGCCATCAATGCGAATATTTAAAAATGGAACAAAAGAACAAGGGTACCATAACCATAAAGGGAATGTACAAGCAAAGGTAAGCATTATTTCATATTTTCCAACGCACTGGCAGTTAGTATTACTGTACCTTTTTCTATTTGATCCGATTAGCAAATAATTTGTCCACACTACATATGGAATACTTCGATTCTAAAGGAAGAGGATTATTGGAATAGTATATTTTGATATTTATTATTTAACACCGATAATTATAAATAAACATTGCCATGATATTTACACTTACTATTTTTATTATAGTTCATGAAAGACGTCCGCACTTTTGGGGAGAGGGGGAACTGAAAAAACAAAACGTGTGAAGAATTTTCAAAACGCTCTGCCAGTCAAATAAATCTCAATAATATCGGATTTTTATTTGAAGGTTTTTTTCGGTCGTTGATATTAATTACATCTTTTAGAATTATTGAAATCTCTCCAAATGCATATTAGTTGCGGGCCAGGTTGTCTTTTCTCACACTGTGATTATCTCAATGATTATATTAGATAGATGTCTATGCAATGATTCGAAACCCTGAAGACGGTAGCACAACACAAAGTTTAAATCATATTAATTTGTTACTAAATAAAATTGTTAGTTGTGCGAAATTGCTTGCATTATGGTGTCGCTTGGGGTGAAGGTTCTGCTTGAAAACGTCGAATTTTAAGAGGGGTCACAATTTATGTCCCTGGGCGATTGTATGGGGAAAAGGGGTCAATAATGTCAAAAATTGAATATATCTTTAATAATGCACAGGCCCATATATATGCTTCTCCAGTCTCCATTGTCTCATGATTGTCTCCATACTCGATTCCCTCGCTTTTGTTAGCCGTTACTACCTTTCTTTCTAGCCAGGGCAGCGTAGTAAGGTACGATTTACGATGGCTTGGCTAGAACATTTCCGTGTTTTCGATTTTTTCGTCAGTTGTCACTGTTGTCAGTGTAAATGGCAATCTATAAATTTCAAATAGTTCAATAAGTTAACATGTGTGCGTATATTCTTATAGTTACTATTATTTTCCTTGATATATACTACTATTACTTATAGACTTGGTGTTGTTGTGTGAGCCAGTGAGCCACATATTGTTCTTCGGTTGTCTTCGGTAATCGGTGCAGTCGCGGTCTGCTTGCTGCTGCTGCTGTAGTAGTAGTAGTGATTAGTGATAGTGTGATACCGATTTCCGATACTTTCGAAAAATTCCATAGTTTTTAAAAGTTGTTTTCAATGTCGTCACCTCGTAAGCTAATTGAGTCCACCGGGTCAGCAACATCGACTCAATCGGGTTCCGCTTCAATTATAAAACAAGAAAAGATTTCGAATGAAACTGAGAAATCAAGCATCATCAGTAGTAGCAGTAGCAGTGGTGGTAATGGTGGTAGGTAACAATTGGTGTCTAATTGGTAATTTCGTAGTCGCAACCCATATTTAATTGAATTGAATTTGAAGATCTAGACGCCGAGCCCCTGGTGATTAGAGATGGGCAGGGAGGATGGACTGACTTAAAATCGAACCGCTTAATGCGCCGACAATTTTTTGAATATTTTAATAAACATCGAAATTCGTGTTTGGAATGCCAAGATAACACACCATCGACTCCAACTTCTCTATCCATTTCAAAGATGACAAATTACTACTACACTTCTGAGCGAAAATATTCTTTGGAAGAATATTACTACGGATCTTGTCCTGGCGATATGCATGAAGTTGTTATTGCTAATGATATTGACAATTGCCCAAAAGAATTTAAGGTGATCTCTTTCAAATATTCCTTTGTTTCATAATTTTGTTATAATACTGGTTTCTCAATTTCAGTGCTCTGAATGCAATGAAAATTCTTCAAAAAGCAAATTTTTTCGTCATGTGGCCGCTCACTTTCAGTGGAAAGATGCGACTTCAAAAATTCAAGAGGACCAAATTTGCAAATATTGCTTAAAACCTGTCAAAACTAACACAAATATGACAGATCATGTAAACAAGGTAAAATCACATTGCCGATGTTAACCATATTTTAGTTTTGAACGGTTCAAGATGTCAATTTTAAATAAATGTAGTATCACATCATGCTTGATACAAAAGGATATTGCTGCCGCATTTGTTGCAAAGTGTTTAAAAACGAAGTGGACACAACTTTGCATATGTGGAAAAACCATTGTGAAAGCGAGACACCATACAAATGTCCTTTATGTGGGTTTCGAACGTCATTTCTCTACTCAATGGTGGATCACTTCGAACTGGTTTGTTTTGTAAATAAACATTTAGATTAAATCAGATTCACCCATAAATACAAAGTAGATTTCAATTGTGATTGTTGTTGCAGAATCATGTGAATGAGAAAATCTGCTTATGTCCGCTTTGTCTGATGCCGATTCCTTGTAATGACATTTTAAAAAAAGTTGTTGCCATTCATATTAAGGTGAGTAAATGTTAAATTAAAATGTATGTCGACACGTTTCGTTGTCCCACATTTTTTAATCCATAATAATGAAAATTTAAAAAAAATAGACTCATCTATTGGAATGCACAAAAAAGTGCAACTCTTGCGCTTTAAACTTTGCGGTTTACTCTGACTACATCCAGCATATGAACGACAAAAGCTTGCATTCATCTGGGAAAACAAAGAAAGGTTAGATCAACATCTTAAGTCCAATTGTTAAAATATGCTAAAATTTGTCATACCCGCTTGTGCTTGGTTAGTCATGTACTAATCGGAAGAGTTGAAATTTTTGGGACAATAAATGGCTATATCATAAGCTAGTTTGTTTTATATTTGGAAAAACGGTGTATTGTACTTTGTGTGAATGTGTGCCTCCGTAACTCAAGTCATAAACACTTGTTAGTTGTTCTAAAAAGTCGTTCTATATGAACGACTAGAAGAATATTTTGTGAAATCATGTTGGAAATTAACAGTAACCAACAACAAGACAACAAATGAAAAGATTGTAAATGTTGTAAATTTTTGTCATTCTAGGTTTTCAAACTTTTACTCCATCTCCTGGTTTTCCTAGGTTATTGATGGCCAAAGATCCTAATCCATCGGTGGATGAGTCTTGTACTCATATGAAAAAGAACAAAGTCGTTATGGAAGAAAAAAGTATTCAAGAAGACGAAGGGTCAGAAATAGATCAAAAATGTTTTGCAATGGTTATGAAGAACTTCACCTCGTGCCAAAAATTGGGCACCATGAAGAATGAATAAACTGTTAAACCAATGAATGCATTTTCCATTGTAATCTAACGAGTGGCATGTAAGCTGAATAACATTTTGTCTTGATTTTCATTTGAATGCATTTTAATTCATGCAATTGGCATGATATTTGAAACAAATATTAATTCCATTGATTTAAAAAATGTAAATCTTGTAACATGGATTGGGACTTTGTGACTACATTAATATAACTGATTTTTCTATTAATATGTGAAATGTTACTTAAGGTTTAATAATGTAATTGACGACTAAATGGTTTGGGTGAAAGAAATAAAAGATGACAAAACTGAGGTATAACGTTTCCCACATCACAATTATTTAGCCACATTAAACACAGCAATCACAAATGTAAACATAAAACAATAAATCAATTTTAGATTTCTGCGTCTATAACCAGTGCACAGTAAAATCAATAAACCAGCGTTTTCATCACTCGTTTGTTTCGTTTTATTGTATTATTTCCCAAAAATACAAAGGTCGAAGTGCATCATCATATTTACTCATTCATTAAAGAATTTTTCGTTTGACTTTTACACTTTTGCACTACATTAACTTATAATCTACCAGTCATTCACAAGTGTAGGTGCCTAGCATTTTTACAATGATTATAATGTCGATGTACCATGAAATTTGCCACTTTTTCAATCAAGGCGAACACCACATAAAGCGCATAAACGTAGAAACCTTGAAAGTGGCGCATTTCAATTTGCTCCCTTTGTCCTTATTTCTCCAGCTTCCGAAAATTGAGTTCGTAAGCATAATACAATAATTAATACAAAATTTTCACTCTACGCTTTTGTTGTGTCAATAAATAAATAAATAAGGAGCAACTACGCGGAAAGCACATAATTGTGTGACGAATTACAATAATTTTTGTGGTATATGCATTTTGTGTCACAGGTATACATACTTACAATTAATTAATCAGAATCTTGATCGACATTTTCCAAACACACTCAATAATAAAAAAAACATTCAAAAATGAAAAGTGTGTACGTCCATACATACTATAAGTGTCATTATTAGTTTAGCTAACTTACTGTATATCCTGTACAATGCATTGGCTTTTTATGAGTAAGTGTATGTATAATATACCTTCCTAAAATACATTTTACAACTCATACATATACACGCTCATTGACAGTAGGAGCAGTATATACCTTACACCAATAGTAGAGAATAACATTTGCACGACTCCAATTGAATGTAAATTGTGTACCCGATACATGTGGTGTGTTAAGCAAACTTTCGACTTACCACTCATTCTATGTAATCGTACGTACATAATAACTCTTTTCACTATAGGTATATACAAATTGATGATACTAAAATATAAAAATCAAAATACATAAGGTCACATTACACTTTAATTCACTTATATCCATCAACCTATAAAAAATATTGCAACAAAGTACATATGTGGTGAAGCGAGTTTTCAATCATCGTCAGTTCAAACAGATCTATAAGAGGAATCAACACAAAACCAAACATTTGGCCACAACAAGTCATCATTTCTGTATTTTCAAAATATTATGCGTTTTATGTCTCGGATGTAATTTGGAATATGGGGCTACCGACTACCTATGAAATTTTCCTGAATATGTAGTCTCACACAATGATATAAATCTAATATGTATAATAATAATAACCTAGTTAGGTTTGCTAGCATGAATGAGCGTTCTTGAAGAATTGAAAATCTTTGGCTAGTAAAAATAAATAATTTTTTAATATTTTCTGTCATGGAAGAACGTATTTTTAAAGGGTTCTTCTTCGATTCTATTAGTATATATATAAATAATCGGTTTCCTATACAAAAACGCCTCTCTGAATACAGATGTAATCCTTGCTTGAAAATACAGATAGTCTATTGTATGTAGTATGTATGTATACTTTTATTTATAAAATTATGTACCTATCTGTAGTAAAAATAATCTAATAGCCCTTTTTCGAAGGTCTTTTAAGAATAATTACTGCAGAAACGATACAAGCAACAAGCAACATTCCTATTAACAGGACGAGCATTGCTGCAAAACCAAATGTTGACATACAAACAATATTTCCTACGGAAGCCTCAATAACTGGAACACCTTCCTCATTGGATTCTCCTGCTCCTTGCTTATTAGAGAAATCCAAATCGTCCGGAGAAACGACAGTGATGACTCGATTCAAACCAACATCTTCCTTTTGGTTTATTTCTGCCTTGAATGTGGTGGTGTACTCAAATGTATCATCGTCTGACATGACTGCTTCCGTTGTTGAATTATGTCCTGGAGATCTCCTCTTCCTTCTTGTGGCTGCATTATCTCCTGCAGCTCTTGCTTCATTTTGTTCGCTGGCCTCCCCGGCCAATCCGGATTTTCCAAGTCCATAAGCTCCTGCTGCTCCTCCCTGAGTACACTGCTCGGGGCATTGGTGACGACAGATTTGAATTGTACATTGGAAGTGCACTTCCATGCTGTCGGGGAATTTGAAAGCTTGGAAGTGAGCATAGGACAGTACTGAAGCGGAGTTTCCAAAGTTCTTGATCTTCGTAAAGCGAGACATGAGTTTAGGGCGGGTGACGCAACCCCATTGGTCAACCAATTGAATTGGTGCACGATTTCCATCATGAGCCATACAATTACGGACAAGCATGTCAAATTTGTTCTCGTCATCCTTGATGGCCAACACCATCGTCATTGTCTGGCCAATTTTAACAAGACCGGAAACTTCAGAGGCCCAAGGCCCTTTCCCCACCTGCACATAATTATTAGCATTAATTTCAAATTGTCAAATTATTTAGCAACATTTTATACAAATATTTATCTTACTTGGATTTGCATCCAGCAACCAACGTTGTCTCCAGCAAAGTCAGCTCGAACAACATCCAACATGTCAACAGGGAATGGTCTGAATGTCACCGATTTTTCGTACTGATCGTGCCACGTGCAACGCAATTTTCTAGCTTGATCCCACACTTCTTGAACTTGAGAATCGTATTGGACAACAATGGTGTTTTCAAAGTAAGACCCAGATCCTGAAGCAGCTCCATATCCGTAGAGTCCGTTCTCAGTGTTTCCCTGAGTTCCACAACTATCGATTCCTATATCGAAATTGGCCGAAGTGTGACCAAGTCCAGCGGGTAAGTGTACGCAATGGACATTATGGTAATGACCCTTAAGAAAGACATTTAATTTCAAATTAATTCATATCAATCCTTTTTTCATCCAAAATATTTAAAAGTATCATATCTGGAACTATACCTTAGAGAAAATTACACCGTAAAATGGTTTATCGAAAGCAACGAAAACTCTCATAACATTTTTCTCGCATTTAACTTCCAAAGAGACAATCTTTGGCATGTCACCATCGGGACCTTCTGGCCAAGCTCCGGCTGGACCAGCTGCCAATGGAGCTCCATATTGTACAATTGGGCCAACTTCTCCTCCTTCAGCATTCAGATCATTTGATAAAGCGACTTCCTTCCCATTGGTTATTCCTCCTGGAGGCCGAATACCCTGAAGTTGATTGGGTCGGTTGAGAACCTTTGGGTGACTTGGGCCGGGTGGTGGTGGAGGTGGTGGTCCAAAGAATCCCCCGTTGGGTGGTGTCGGCTTTCCATGTGGCAAGTCGTGATGAGGTTGAGGCTTTGGACGGCTGAACAACTCTCGCAGGATATTTTTTGTCAGAGACTCTCCAGAGTTGTAGCCCGGTCTTTGACGAGGATGGGGCGGCAGCAAACCTGTATTTTTATGATTGGGATGAATTTGTGATTGCTCACCCGAATTAGAACTTTGTGACTGTTGTGATTGTGCATGTGCTTGTTGTTGTGCGTGTGCAAGATTATTTTGGTTCTGTTGGATGTGCAAGTGCTGTTGGTTTTGGAATTGCTGAGGATCCAAACCAGGAACTATGTGAATTTGATGTTGAGATTCCTGACTTTGTGCCTTTTGGTGACCTGAGGGAACAACCTCATTAGCTTTTTGAACAAGAATTTCCGTACCAGTTGGGAGCTTAGATCTCAATTGCTCTTGAAGAGATTGATGATGGGGATGATTTTGTGGGTTGAACTGTGGTGGAGGTTGTTGGTGATGGAATTGAGGAGGAGGTGGACCTTGTTGAGGAAACTGATGGGGAGGAGGAGGTCCTTGCTGGAATTGTTGATGCGGTGGTGGCCCCTGATGTTGGAATTGTTGGGGTGGACCTTGTTGTTGAAATTGTTGTGGAGGACCCTGTTGTTGAAATTGCTGTGGAGGACCCTGTTGCTGTTGAAATTGTTGTGGGGGACCCTGAACGGCTGGTTGGGGTTGAGAATACTGCCCTTGGATATTATGCGGCCCTGCGGTATATTAAACGAATTAATTTTGTATTTTTACAACAATTTTCCACTGTCATTTTTGTATTCATACCATTGGGTTGTGGAATAGGTCCTCGGAATCCTTGAGGAGGTGGCCCCTGCCCAAATCCTGGTGGCATCGGTAACACCACATTTCCTGGGAACGCATGAACAGCCAGGGGCGCTGGAACTTGTTGACCGTAACCTTCTGGGTTAACGTGAGTTTCTACTTGCTCTTGGTGGCCACTTTCGACGGCCAATTGATCGGGAACTTCATCTGCAAGACCTTGTCGTTTCTCGAACGAGGAATCTTTCACAGCTTTCGATTCGCTACTTTCCAGACTCTGGTCTTCGCACAGTGAACTCTGTAAAGAAAAGGAAAAAAATCTCAATGAAATAAATTGGCTTAATAAATATATGTCTCTTTGGTAGTGCGAGAACGTGCAAATTGATCTGGCAATGTAGCCAGTGGCTAGTAATGATACAGGCCAGCATTATAATGACTTTGTTTGTCTACCTCCGCATGGCATTAAATCTTAATCTTAACGATGCACACACATCAGGTGCTCCAGATAAAAACAATGCGTTTTGTCAACCAACTCCCTAAGTAGGTATCAATGAAACGAAATCTAATTGTAAAGTACACACAGTTGTAATGTGATTCAAAGTTTAACGGTACATCCTGTTCTCGCCGCCCTGCACACATAACGACTGTACACTGTATACCACAGTCACTTGTATGTCTAGGTACTATTTTCGACAAACACAATCACATCACGATCACAATGAGAGATTATTTTCAGAAACCCACATCACATCTCTCGTCCTTTCTACATATCGTAAAGTCGAATCCTCCTGGAGAGACAACAAGAGTATTCAACGTGTTCACATACTCCTGCTCCTACAGACCTACATGAATTCACAGTGTGCGTGTACTTATTTTATTTATTGTACCAGGTTCAACATCTTATTGTCAACCAGTAGACAACATGGATTGTCTCTCCGTCTCTCTCTCTCTGTATTTGTATGTACATGGGGTGGCATCAATCTTTGTAGCAACTTAGCAACACGTTAGCTCTAAACAGGCGGCCCTACCTATCTTTCACGCAATTTGATATCTCTCTTTAATCAGCATCATCATCAGGAGGACATCAAGAATGCTTGTAAAAAATTAACGCAAGTCATCCCGTAACCAAATCATAATAACGATCTGTAAACGAAACGGGGCTATTTATTACAAATGCAAAGTTGTGCTCACGTCCAAAGAACAAAATGTATTATAGATCCTCAGTGTACTAGATAAATAATATGGATAATATAATAATATTGTCACACTTTCTCATATTTTTTCTATTTGTTCTTATTTATCTTTTTGTTAGCAATAACAATGACAATTTTGGGAGTTCTCACATTTTGAGACTCACACATGTTCTTGCACATAAATATGTACATTATTGTGTACAAGAGAATGAGGGTTAATTGAACTGATAAGACACACAGGATGAGATGAAAGATTCACTGGTTGTTTATATGGTAAAAAAAGGAAATTCAATTTCTATTTTCTTTTTTCTTTCTCTCTTCCACTTTCATTGATGCAAACAGAGGAATACTACAAACAGAGCACTTAAAACTGATAAAAATATATGCACAAAACATGTTTTCTCCTTTCCACTGTCAATGCAGTGTTGGATACTGAGAGGTGTGATGCATTGTTGTAAATCATCACTTGCATGTTTGTTTCTCAATTATTTTCTTTCAAAGTTTTGTTTACTATCTTTATTTGCAGCATTAAAAAAGGGCTCACAAAAGATATTTTAATAACATGGTACGTTCCTTTCGTACACTTTTTTTTTTACTGAAGCCCAAGCTATTGAATATATACATACATATCAGTATTAAATTGTGCGAGTTGGAATGTATTATTATTATCTCTTCGTCGTCACGCTTGGTTTAAGAGTTGGTTTGTTATTTGTTACCATCTTACATATTTAGTAGGTATAACATTATCTGTTAACTACTGACGCACCTGTACTACTACTACTCTCCCCCTGGTGATATTTTGAGATTGCTGATTCTAAATTTCTTTGCTCTGATTTGATGCGCCTACTTGTGACCTGACAGCAGTTGGTAGGTGATATGATGATGTACCCAACTGCTTTGTTAGTATTATTATTGTTTAATCAGGACCCTAACCGTATTCCATTACATTCCATGTACATTTATTTTAGCATGCACTGTAAGTAGTAACACATCGTTACTTGTAACTGTTGCTGTACACATTCATTGTCTATATTCAAGCAATACCTAAATTTCTATTTAGAGGGAGTAGAGCAATTTTTATTTGGAAGCGCAAAGACTCATACACCAGTAATTGTCTTTCTGTCGTTTTGTCAGAAAGTAAAAAGAAGGTTCTAGAAAGAAGAATGATTGGGTACTTTGCTGTCTTTTGATATGTGCTCAATATGTTCTACGTCCGTGTCCGCCGCATGTCAAGTGGACAGTTAAAGGATTAATAGGATTATTGGCTACAAAAACACATCCTTCACCCGCATACTCAAAAATAAGTACATTCCACCACGGCATACCACATATTTGTGCCATGTGCTTGCACCATCATTCATGCAAATAAAATTCAATTGCTGCAGCACGTTTAACGAGCGTATAAGTGCATTCAATAAATATAATTTAATAATAATAAGCTAACATGTAGCTTAAGATGGCGCAAAGCGAGACGCACATCTTTCACTAACACAGATACACTTCTTATAAGCCCTCCTAACCAAATATGTGACTTGACTGGCTGTCTATGTCTCTATAATAGTTGCATGTGCAGTACAACTCTGTCAGAGCTAACGGTACCATTCAATTCAATTCTTAACTTCTGTAATTAATTAGACACCAGAAGTGACGGTAATCATCTGCATTTTTGTCATAGCTTGCACATTCATTGTCAGTCAACTTATTTTATTTCACTTCATCAATTTTCACCGTCCACCACCAATGCTGTGCTATCCGGATGCCCCAGTGGTGGTGTACCAGCCAACCAAAGGGAAAGGGTGCAATCAAATACCCACGAACGAATGCGAATGTAGGCAATAATCAGAATTGTCGTCTCGCACACACCTAAATAGAATCCACTACTGCATAGTCGACCTACATACCTGACAGGAGTGTAATCAGACAACAGACTGCATAGATGAAGACCTAAGAACATAACAATATGGGAAGCACTGGGATAATAATAGGATGCATACAATTATTCACGACAGTTTACAATGCACTGATTTTGATAATATGTACTTATAGAGAGTTCTCGTGGAAGTGTTTTATTTTCCCCTGGGACATTATTACACCAGTTAGTAGTGTCTCAAGTCTTTATCAGGAATTTGAGCACCATATGAGACTAACCTAATCTACAATACCAGAATAATTAAAATGACTTATCTTATTAAACGTGTATCATTTGTTTACAATAATACTAATAAAAGCATATATAATTCGCAAACATGCAATTTGCACGGGTTTGTTTCGTATTCATTGTCTATATTTATTCATCTAAAAGTACAACTGCAAGTGTGCGAATCTTCACGATCACGTCTTCTGTCAATCTCGTCATCTCATCAAGATCAAGAATGGTTGAATTTTCTCTAATTTTATAAAGAGATAGAGCAGAGCTCATCGAGTAGGTTCGTTCCATCTTGATCACAGATCATAATTGTTACGCAGAATTTTATCTTAAAATATTCAGCCTCCAGCCACACAATGGAAACAATTAACAAAGTAACTCAACAAAAAGCAACGGTACACAGTAAGCATGGTATAAGGAGTAACTCTTTGTTTAGACCTAATTTTATACACACACCGTACTCGTGGCACTAATTGATGCATACATGATGTTGAGGAATTAAATGTTCATACAGCCAATGTACAATGGATATTAATGCTACAACAAAATGTGCAGGTGTACATTGTAGTTGGTTGCTTGCAAATCTGTAAAGGATTAATAATTTCGGCTCTAGTAAATAGAACAGTGGGTACATGAAGGGAATAGTATTTAGTTGTTCGTTGTTTAGTAGGATGAAATAAACAACGGACAAGTCCCAATATGTAAAATACTCCTTCAGGCTATTTCGGTCTGAACACAAACAATTTGCAGATAATTTTTGCATATGTCTCCCCTCTCCACATCAATGCTAGAAGCACGTGCAAACGGACGGAAGATTTGTTTATCAACTTATACAAAATGTTCAATTGACTTTGACACATCTTCTTAAGTAAGGCAAAAAGGCAATCATGAATTGTGTAAAATATTGAGAGAAAAGAATGGTACGAGTCATCATAGACTGAATGAGATTACGAGGTAACAGAAAGCTCTAATAAAATCACATACATAGACTAATGATTGGTTGTTGCAAAAGACCAAATAACAAAATTTACACGAAACAAATCCTTACATTCCGAAAATTCACTTATTTCTATTAGCCTTCTTGTATTGTGTAGTACAACAGAGAAGATCGAATGTACATCCACTGAATGAGTGAGAGAAAAGTAATAAATAGAATGATGCAGAATGCCTGTAAAATGTGTCATTGTGTTAAATTGATTACATTTGTCGAGTTGTAAAGTGTCTCACTGATGGGAAAATAATAAATGGATTTTATCATTGATTCATGCATAATCTTTAGAGGATCGTGCATCCGAAAGAAATCTGTGATCTTAAGTAGGTAAACTTAAAAGTCTAATAAGCAGACAAAGAGCAATTTATCATGAACCTTTGTTCGATTTGCGATGATCAAACATCGAAATGCTTTTGAAGGATAATAATGCTTAAGACAGCTATTACCTGGTAATAGTAGTAGTGCATATAGTGGCTGCTTAAACACTAAACGTGTAAACAGCAGACTCAGTGAGCTCATTGTGTGTAAATTTAGCAAATGAAGATTTCACTAGCAGCAGCAGTCGCATAAACGACAACAATAGACAGTGCACCGAGTACACAGGATCAGTCAACTGTCATTGTACTTGATTCATTCTTTGAATTTCGTCTGCCTTCATCTTTATAGCTCTTCGGATCACACTCACGAGATTAAATCTTGCTGCAGCAGCTCCACTGTCCTACATGCCTCCTATCGCAATTCAATTCAAGTGAATTACGACGTAAACAGACCATGCCACAGTCCTTTCTACTATTTTTCATTTAGAATTCATTCTCTTCCTTTATTTCCTTTGTTTCCAATACAGAATCCATTGCTTTAATGATTATAGCTATTGATGCTACTTTGCAAATAATGTAATTATAATTCTCTGCACTTGCAATAATATATGATTTGAATTTGAATTTGCCTCTTTGTTTTTGCTTTGTTTATTTACACTAATGGTTGCTTACCCTTTCGTGTAAAGGATGCGCAAGCGTATTTTGAATTTCTTTGTGTTCAGTTAGGGGAAGTGAAAAAATTATGAAATGGTTAACTCTCTAGTTTCTAATTTGACGGGAACATTTATACTCAAATCAACTGATGAGCTAACAATCCTACAAGATACTTAAGTGCATTCAATATCTGTAACAATCACAAAGGAAGTTCGCCGCGCAGTCAGTGTCAGTATTGTTACGGAAAATCTCAGTGCTTTGTTGCGGAATGGAAACTTTGTATTTATCGGATGAAAAGGACAAAGGATCGACTTTCAATGGCCATAAGCTACGCAGGAGCTACTATAAGGTAATAATAGTAATAATGTATTGTGAAATTGTGATATAGCAATGTGATATTATCTATTTAGTATTATGTACTACGACCTGTAGGACACGGTAGAATGTGAAGGTAGGTGGAAAAAGCTAAGCAGATCTGTTCGAAGTTACGTTGTTTTGTGTTGTAAAGAGATTTTTTGAATTAATGTTATGTCGGAAAGCATGTGTCTATGGTATAGGCATTGAGTACGGCATCGTGAACCGAACTTCTTTGCTTTGAATTGGAGAAATTTTTCCACAACGCATTTAAGATGTTCGTCGTATCATATTTGGACTTTTTATCGACAATGTGCAAAGAAGAATTACATTTCCAAGAAAGTTTTTATATCGGTACAAGAAGCAGTAGATGTAGCCCTACTAGTAGAACATAAAGCCTTTATGATGAATAGATTCTTTTTTATGAAAAGATTGAGATATGATGTGAGCCTAAAAATATAAACGCTTTATTCTGTTCTGTGGGAAAATGAGTGCGAAAGTTGCTTGTTACGTACAGGTATGTAATTCTATATTCTTAGATGAATACTTACAAATTCTCTATTTATTACACGGGGTAGTTTTAACTTTAACTAGTAGTAGTCTCAAATATTTCATTTTGTAATGTCTTCTATAGATAAAACCATAAAGATACGTTGTGCTATGTACTTTTTTGGCAAAAAGAGAAAATATGTGTTACTCAATCAATATTCGATGATGGAATGTAGCCAATACCTGTCTCATAATTAATAGCATTTTACAAATACTATTTGGCAAAAAGAGAAAATATGTGTTACTCAATCAATATTCGATGATGGAATGTAGCCAATACCTGTCTCATAATTAATAACATTTTAGGGGGGAAAACAATATTTTTTATTGCAACTGAACAAACAATTTTGTCTTGCCATATGACTTCTTATATATACTTCTTAAATGAGTGCAAATTGAATATTGTCGTGTAAGTTTGTTTTGCAATTCATATCCTAGTACACCATTTGAATTTAAAGTAAAAATTAATTCATAAATTTTATAATAAAATATTTAGATGAACCCCTATCCTTAACCAAATCTGTAAGGGAAAACAAGTAGTATTTGTATTTATACTGTCCAGCAGTGAGAGATTCGTAATTTGTCTAATTCAATCTAACGTATTCAAAATAACAATGACTTCAAGAAAAACTCCAAATACAATATCAAAAATGATGAGTGTGAGTGCAGATTTGCATAAATAGTAATGCATCCATGAGTCTACCAAAGATACAAAAGACAATGTTGAAGATCGACAGACGATGAGTTTAATAATTTCAATTTAATAATTGAATCCATTAATTGAGTTTGCTATAATTATTATTATTAATGGTATCGCTAGCTGCAGTCGCTAAGCTTTACCCCATAAAACGTGCACTTAACAAGAATATGATGAAGAACACTGTACAATCGCATGTCATGTCTATTGCCAACTATGCCATTGCAATCTGGGCTGCTGTCAAGCAAAGCACATTGTCAAAGACTGACGCGATTATTAATAGATTTATTGTGAACTCTGAATACCCCTCTATTTGTAAGTTCAAGGGATGGAGAAAATGCAAAAAAAAAGTTAGAACCAAGTTTAAAAGAAAGACTAATCGAATACCGATCAATGACTTGCTACTATCGTTGAAGTTCTTTTCAATCAGTGAAAGACGTGATATCGCTCTTTTGAAGTTAGCATACAAGTCAATTATGAGACAGTATGCTGGTACGTGCTTATGGTTTACTTTAAATAACAATACTTGCTCTTTTCCAAAGATTGCTGTACATGGCAGAGAGTCTGAAACTTATAAAAGATCTGTTCGTTGTGCCGCCAGTACTCTTTGGAATAAGTTGCCTAGAAATTGGACCTATGTTGACTTAAGTTACAATAGGTTTATTGCACTTGTTATGGAGAGAATTGTCGTAGAAAGGCA
>JABASC010002750.1:0-16376 GCA_019776185.1 Plutomurus gul
TGTGTGTGTGGGGGGGGGGGGTAGTTGCTTGAAGACGTCGCATTTTAGGGGGGTTCACAATTTACGACGATTGGCGATTATAGGGGGGAAGGGGTAAAAAAATGGCCAAAAATTGCAGACGTCATTAATGGATCGTCCCTAGTACTTCTGTTGTAAGGAAACATTTTCACACTCTACTACAATAATTTTATGAAAAATCGCTATGTGGCACTGATTGTTCTCCATTGTTTCTATGGTTTAGGAAACACGCTCCAAAATTTAAAACTTTGCTTTTGTATCAATTACGGTGTGATGAGAGATAAAACAAAGAAAATTTGATATAAATAATTGGAATCCAAGCGTATTTTCAAATTCCATTTGCTCATCAAACAATTCACAACTAATTGTAAGGTACCCTCAACTTTCTCGTGTTGAGAAAAAACAACTTTGCGTAAACATTCTGACTAATTGTACACACCAATTTAAAAAAATTACACTTTACTTACTGGATATTTATATACAATACAAATCTAAAGGTGAAAAAGTTATTTCATAACCTTCATTATCTCAATAACCTCATATTGTTTTAGAAATAATATTATAACTAATTTAAATATACGTTTGAAGTACACATCTAATAATTATTTTTTTAAATTTAACTTCACACAGTTTTATACTGGCAACATTGGATCGGAATCGGGAACAACTTAATATGGAAGCTAATCGAAAAACAGATTCGAAGCCGTTGGTAGAACCTAAGAAGAAAGAGCCCAAAGAGAAAAACGACCGATACTCAACTAATAATGCTGAGTTTGACAGCTACCCTACTTATGACGAGAAGGTAAACGCTGCAGTCCAGGCTGTATTGACAAAGGGAGAGGGTTTGACTAATCATTTCCAGTTTATGTTGGAATTGAAGGACACCGTGATGTGTCAAATATGTAAGCTTCCGATGATTGACACGGCTGTCTTAATATGTGGCCACACCTTTTGCAACTTTTGTGCAAAGTCATGGTTAAGTCAGATTAAGAGTTGTCCTAAATGCAACAACCCCTGCCACGATGTGAAAGTAGAAAAGATTTACGATATTGATTGCATGACCGAAGTATGTTATGACGAAATCCGTTCCATCTTTGGAAAAAAAGAGAAGGTATCGCACCATGAACCAAAAGTTCGTTACTTTGAATCTCAAGAAGAAGCTCAGAGTCAACTTCATGGACCGAATCTCAAGGAACTTCCCACATGGGAACAACGACAGCGTCTCATGACCCTCCGAAGAGACTACACTGAGCAGAATCCCCTACCTCTTCCTGACACCAAGGGCCTCTCTATGTTGAAGAAAGTCGCCAGAATGAGCTTACAATGTGAGAGAAATATGCTCAGTCGGATGAAAATGCTTTATGCGCTCGCACTGATGATAATTTTTTTGGCTATCTTTGCATTCCCTATCAATCTTGGCTCCAGGCTAGTTTCCGCATTCATTTCCGTCGCAACCATCGTCTACCTTATAATGCATTGTTGGTGGGAACTGTTTGAGAATCCTCCCTTCAATGGATCTATTTGGAACATGTTCTTTCAACACGCTCAAAGCGAAGAAACACGAGAGATTCGTTTCGTAAGAATTGAAGCACTTTTAAGATACATGATTAATCGCCTTGGTGTTGATGAATTTATGCGTTTGTACGGGGAAGCACCTAACCAACAGTCAGATAATTCTGACTCCGACGAGGACACCATCGAAGATATTAGCAACACCCTGCCCAACAATAACGGTCTCAGCATCGATGGTCACAACAGTGATGGTGTCGTCAACAACGATGGTCTTCAGAATGATATTCTCAGCAGCGACACGGTCAACAATTATGATACGATGAAGAGTCAGGGTACCAACGACTACGGCGACAACGCTTTGTCATATTAATAGATTATAATAATGGAGAATGCAATTTAGTTTTAGTCGTCCTTATGATAAATAATCCAGATCTGATGTTTGTGGTAAATAGTCTCTAAGATCGAAATAATTATTTCGAAATCGAATATAGTTTAAAATTCCCATTGTAACGAAAAACAATCGTCTAATTTTAAGAAGTCGGTGTTCTAAACAGTATGTAAAGGAACGATCATAATTGGTAATCCTCTAAATTTATAGTCAGCTTTATGTGAGTACGCGATTTGGTGTACTGTAAGTCTGTGTTTATATACCATTGTTCTCAATAATAAAAATGTAATTATTCCAGTAGAAGCATTAACAAGTTTGCCTCTTTTGTTAATATTACCAAGTTCTAGTTCTAAAAATAATTGATAATAAGGACTTGCATAACACTTACGTCGTTAGGTAGGAGTACCCCTGGGTTGAAGAATCTTGAGGAGCATTGTAATAATTCTGGGGTGCTGGTGCTTGGTAAAAGTTTGTACTTTGTGAATCATCTCTCGGGTTGGACCATTGTGTATTTTGAGGAGCCCATGCGTTATCATTTGTATCTGGATTGTCGTAGCGATAATTGTATATAGGGCGTCGAGCCTGTGACCCGGGGTCACTTCTCTTTTGTCGAAGATGGAATTTGGACCTAAAGCATCGTATGGGATCGCTAAATTTTGCATTTGGAGTGCAAGCAATTTGAAGTGTTGTTGTGAAACATTTCTCTTTATCAACATCAGAATAGGTGTCACTCATCCTCTCCTTTGTTGTAGAGTCGACTTTGTTATGAGAACAAAGGAAATTGATTCCAAAGCCGTGATGGTTCGGTAATAACAAGTTGTCGGGCAAATTTTCTTCCTGGAACAGGTACGTGTAAGACATTTGATTGAAGGGGTCATGGGTCAATATATCCAAGGCATGTTTACTGCAGCCAATATTTTCTCGGGTTTGATTAGCCAAATAAAGTAGGTCTTTTTTGGTGAGCATTGAAGATTTAGCAATATCATAGTCAGTTATTAGGTGCTGTCCTTCGATTGTTCGTATCATTGTTACGACATCTTCTAGAATCCATGTTGATGGCTGCAAAAGAGCAACGAAACGAGAAGACAAATCGGGGACAGCCGACATACCAAAGTAGACACCTTCACGACGAAAACCATTTGCATCGAATCCAATTTCTCCAGAGAGACCAAGCATTGGCATTTGAGTAGTAGACTTGGCATAGTTACGTGCAACCCACGCAGCGTCATAGGCAAGCACTGCTGACATAACACGCGGACTAGCACCTAATACATACAAAAATCATTATTACAAATCGGAAGTAGGTTACATTTACATGTGTACTGATTATGAGTCACAGCATATATTAGATGTAGTCGATCATTGACCATTCAGTTCAAAGTGTGGCAACAACAAAGGTGGTAGTATTTTCACAAACTTGTGAGCAAAATACCGTTGTTCAAATTGTAAATTGTAAACCGTTGTAAATATCGTGAGGCACCTTTCCTTCAGAAAATTCAAAATTCTGAGATTCATAAAAAAGCATTATTTGACATTATTATCTTAAGGAATTCCTCAGTTACTGTAGTAATACACAACATTTAAATGAATATTGAAAATCTTTTTGATTTAGCGACAACGAAAGAAAATGTTCAAATCAATATATTCTGACTAAATTGAATTAAAAATAAGTGGGCATTGTTCAGATTCGGCCAAAATTCAGTCACCGGGGACCAATTATAAGAATCAAGTCGCCAGTGTCCTTACATTAATAAAATTTACCTCGGTACATTGATTCATTGAACAACTCTTGGACGTCTATGAAGCACATATTTAATATAAATCTAGAAACAAGGAAAAGTAATCGTTTGTGCCCATCTGCTTCGAAATCGTGGGATAATGGAAAATTGAAAATACTACATAAACGCCATCACCAAAATAAATAAATAAAATCACACATAGGTATACATATACATGCAGCTAGGCCGGAAACAGTTTTGTCAGTAAAGAATCAATGATATTTTATGGTCAAATACACAGTTATCTTATGGGTCCCATGCCTACTATTTATTAAGTATAGCGTTTTTCCATTTTTATATATCATTCAATGTGTATTAATGTCCCTGCATGTAAAGTAACTCTTTGTCTTTTGCCCCACGAAATATTTGATCAATCAACCCCGGGAATCCACAAGAACAGAACAAGATATTATTTAAATTTTCTGAAACTGGCTCCAAATTTTAGAAAAGGTGGATTTGTTTGAGTATTTGGGTACAAATTAAAATCATGACATGATTTTATAAAGTTAGATGAAAATTTTTCGCCATCCGATTTTTTTTGCGGTAATATTATTATATAAAATTTAACTCTTGTTTAAATCCACTTGATATTAATATTACGTATAACTCGATACGTGTAAGGAATCATTAACTCAGGCTGAGCAGTAGTCAATACAGATAACACACTTAGACCGCTTTAGTAACGGTCTGCACTCATTGTCAGTGCAGTACTGCAGACTCTGCAGTACTAATGCAGAGCCATTGCTAACCTGTAAACCAAAGGAAAAGATGTACATGATGTTTTCAATTATCTGTAAAGTCGCAATTGTTAGCTCATCTCTCCATAAGCTTAAAAGTTTCCTGTTATGTATGAAACCTCAAAGAATTAAAAATCCAGCTATTATATGTATATTTACTAATTTTGTATTTCTTAGTCCACTAGGCTCATCACGAACCGTCACTTTGTGATATACTACATATATTGTAAAATTGATGCGTGTGACGAGACGACTTACCTTTATTAACATTCTAATAAACAAGCAGAGTTTGTGCCATAACCAATTGCGAAACCATAAGAGCATTAGGCAGAGGTACTGGAATTTAGAATGATTTATTTTCAACACAGTATACAGATATTTAGAAAGCATATCAGGGCACGTTTTCACTTTTGAAGTTCTTAGGTTCTCAAAGTTTGCCTACTTATACAGGTTATTATTTAATGTAGGAATCATTCACAGGCACCATTCCACTACCATCAAAACAACTTCTCATTCTCATTAAATTGTTTCGGCTGTAATTTATCTGATAACTCATCATAATAATAATATCAAATCAGACAAGCTACACTACTTTGCACACTTGAATTGTTAAGAATGTTCTTATATATCCTCAAAGTCCTCGATACTAATTACGAAAAAATATATCTATATATTTATTGGTCCACTGTACATTTCCTATGTGTGTGTAATATGTGGGAAATAGAAAGATACCCAAAAAAGAAACCCGAATTCAATGCAATTTTTTTTCGCTTGATTCTTTCCATTTATTTTGATTGTAATATCGATGAAATCTACCTTTTGATTCTTAAACATTGGTGGACCTTTTAATGTACTAATTAAATCCAAATAAGCTTAAAGGCTCAATATGTTTAATGCCAGAAATGAATATTAAGTAACAATAAGGAATATGGAAAAGGGGTCGGGGTCGTGGCAAATAAAGTCTTCGAGATACTAAATATCTTAACCTAGGCTACTATATTCTACAATAATATTCTGAACAATACAACCTACCAAAATGGTGAATTTTGGAAACTATGAGATGACATGAAGTCCCACACACTAAAAATTGGAGGCATTCCAAAATGCATACTTTTGTTTGCATCTTTGTTTATTTAATATCACCATTGCGGCACCTTGGGGAATTGGCGAAAATGAATTTCGGAGAAAACTAACACTGTACATATAATGGGCGTAGAGTATATAGATATTTTGAGATATGCATCAGCAATGATGTGGTTATACGCGTTACTTACGGTAACCAATGATCTTGCACATAATTGTTACGTTCACCCGGCATAAGTTATGCAGCTTAAATGATGTGAATTTTATGTGCTAATTGGAAATAGGTTGAGATAATAAAGCAAAACAAGCAGTCATCTATTTGTATGTACGTTCTTGTTACCTAAAGGCTGAGTTGCATTTTACCGATATTGCATGTATAATATCTTCATGGTATTAATAGCATTGCTCTGCCTGAATATTTATTATGAAACATGTTATGCTCGGTGGCATACGTAGGATTATTAACTTGTGTAGATTTTCAAATGCTAATTCTGCCACAGATACAAATAATTTACTTGACGATTCATACACGAAACCCTTCATGCACAAATCGCAACCAGTCCCCGGACTGTGAATATCATATAGAAAAAATTACCGGTATATGTCGCAAGTTCTCTTAATGCCCGTCTACGATTCGGGTTATCCCATCCATTTGAACCGACAAAATTCACAGTGTACAAACCGAAAAATGTGGACTTTGTTCCATTTTCAGTTTTAGCCGAATTTGGGTTTTCCTCGGCATCCGTATAACCAAGAGGAGCAGAATTTGAATTATTCCTACTAGAATTAGTATGATTCCGGGAAAGTTTATCGGAATTGTAAGCCCATTCCTCATGCTGAAGTATATTAGGAGAAAACCATCCCATTTGAACATGATTTTTTTCAGAAGCAATCTTCATGGCAGTACGACTGCCTTTTACAGCCAGCAGAAAAACACCGACATCAGATGCAGTGGCATATTGTGCGGAATTTGACTTATGATATGTGGAGTTGCCACTATTCCTATTGCCGATGTCAATATGAGACTTTATCTTGTCAATGTTAAATCCGACAGAATTCTCCAGAATTTCTCTCAGACCGTGTACATGATCCGGATTGTCCATAAACACTGGACTTGAGAAAGTAATTGGCTTTGGCCTGTAGCGTCCTGCTGTTATGTAATGATTCAGAAATTCGAGTTGACTGGAATCGTCCAAGATGGGAATCAGATTTCGAACTCCTACTTTTTCCACTCGATTCAGAAGGGATATACTTACAGCATCGTCACTCATTTGCATACAGAGGACATTCACAGACATTGGATACACATTTTTCTTTACAACGCGTGGGGTGATGATTTTCAGAGGCTTCCTCTTAATATTCAATGTTGCCAACTTTTGCTTATTAATGCTGTCATACACTTTAGAGAATTCAACGAGACTGTCCCTGGACAGCAAGGAGACAACTGAAGATGTTTTATTATTGAAAATCCAAATGGCACTTGTAGCTAGAGGTGACAATTCTTCTTCCAGATTTAATGGCTTTATCTTCTTGAGATCAATGAACTGAGGCTCTAGATCGTCCTGATCTAGATCTCTCAAAGACGTAAAAACAGACTTCAAAAGTTCCAGTTGGAATTCTCGATCCACCCCAGATGTATCGTACAACACTGCAATTTTTGCCAGTGGCTTTTTGCTCCGCGATGGATTTATTATCGTTTTCTCGTTTTGACTGTCTGTCACAACAAAATTATAACTATCAGAACTAGGACTGCTTATATTTGCACTGTTTATGGTGAATGCACTGAACTTCCGAACTGTAGCTTGACTTGGTTTTGGAATAAACGCTATGAGACACAAAATTGACAAGAATGCAATAATCGTTTTCATGTTTAGGCTGTTCTTATTGAAAATCCAAAATTGTTCACAAACAATCTCCAGATTTAGTATGAAAAGACCTCACAGTAAGCTTTACTAACAAATACTAGCAATGACTTTGCACGAGATTTTAATAACTAGAGGGTACGGCAACGTTCAACGAAGTCGTGTTGCAGATGCTACAAATGAAATATTCCTGGTGATCGCACTGGCATACTATATTATACTATGTCATTACGGGACTAAAGCGTTTATCATCCGGTCCTGAGTCTTTATATAGCGTCTTCAAGAACCGCTACATTGTATTACTACTGTCTACTGGTTATTACAATTGCTTATGAGACAAATAAAGAGCCGTCTAAATCCATGAATATTACATTAGTTATCCATGTCTGCTGCTCTTGGTGCACAAATTGACACATGAAATTATTCCCCAATCCCATTAATACTGGTCTTCACTTCTACTATAGGGCTGACTGTGTGGTAAGCTAGCATACATAATTATTACTTCGATCCTTTTCAACCTACATGTACTAACCAGTTCAATTGTGCACTCATTCATTCTTTTTGTGTACTAACTTAAACTCCTTTGCCTTCACCTTCATAATGTGCAAGTCCAATGTTAATATCGTTGTTCAACTGAATGCTACAGGTACCATTTCTCAGCATCTGCAAACAAGTCTAGCACACACATTCACATGCCGAACAAAGACAGGTAGATGTTTACATCCGAATACTACTGGCTACACGAAATACCGTCTTGAATCGGAAACAAGGAGGGCTGCAAGGCCTATGCAAATAGAATGAAAGCCACAGAACTACTGAAAGGTACGGATTAAGGCACTATCACATAAATGTGGGGTGACGACAAGGGTTTGACAATTACTCATACGGTGTGGTAAAGGTTTTTGTTCTGTCTGTGAGCGAGTTTGTGACTTACATGTACATATTGTAAGTTGACGGCACGCGAACTCACTTACAGAATAAATATTGGATTTTGTACATGTAGTAAAGTAAGGGTACCTTCATTAAACGTAGCTATAAATGCACTCGGAACTACTGACACAATTGCATGTATATATACCGTCTCCCATTTCGTTAATGGCTAAAATTAGAAACCGAATCAAATCTAATTCGCTCGTGCTATTCAACAATGTGTGAAGCTTATACACAGAGTTATTATTTCATTGTTAAAAATTGCGTTTCAGTTTAGAAACCCACATGTACCTAGTGTCAATGTTCATTGATACTAATACTGTATATATGGGTATTGTATCTATTGATATTAGAGAAATTAATGTTTGCAGTGGGTTTTTTCAATTGTCTTTTTATTACACTCTGGTCGATATAGGTAGTGGGCAGTTAAATCTTTGATTCTTAAAACATTGTAAGTACATGTAAATGATTTTAGTAAGTATTTGTGGAAAGCAAACGTATGCACCAGGAAAAGAACTGCTCACAACTTAGGACATTCAACGAATGTGCTATGTAGTACATTGTAGTTAACCTACTTTAGGGGAGCATTTGCTTTTTGACTTGCGTATGCTCAATTGTTTTCTAACCGTAGGTATGTGCGAGTGGTCAAAGAGAATGGGAAAGTACTGTTAACTCGTGTCTACATAGCAGTTCTTTCGCTATAAGATAAAAATTAATTAGTTCGCGAAATTGACATACGAGAAGAAGGCTAAATTCGGGTCCATTCCAGTCAATGTAGCAGCAGCATGCTTATAAATATCATTATCCTAATTTAGTTGAAATTGAGGATAGTAGAACACTGTCAATTGTCAATAATTCTGAATATACGTGAAAATTTTTTAATGAGCAAATATCACTTTTTAGGAAACTAACAGTACTTTGAAACTGATAGCAAATTCTAGATACATATACTTTCACAGTTCTCGTCTCATTGAGAAGCGGAGAACCATTTGTCCACACGACAAGCTTGAGAGGGCGGTCTCAGTTTCTAACCAAATTTAATTTATTTCTACATGATGAAATTAGCATTACAATGATCATTATATTAATAAGTGATACGGAATCCGGTTTTATAAAAGGAAGTGCGGATCTCTCTAGGGGATCTCGGAGAATCGTTCCAAAGATGCAAGTCTAACTCACTCGAACGAATCGAGCAAATATGACGGAATGAGATTTAGTAAAAATGAAGGTTGCCTATTGTTGTAAGCAGATAAAGAAGAACCGGCCTGCCAATGTTTCTAAAATTTGAAAAATATATGTACACATGTATTTAGTGTTTGATTAGAGATTTATTTGAATTTCATATACGGCAAAACAATCCAATGCGGGTAAGTACAGCAACCAAAGCATCCTACTTATATATCGTAATACATGTACATTCTGTGAATCATTAAACTCCGTCGTCGTATCACTTTAAAAAACATGAAATACACAATTAGTCCACCACGTATGTCTTGTATGTAGTATATGCCTTAGAGTTCCACGTACATTTTCAATTTTGATTTCTTCTGTCTGCTGCGAAGTATGGGTAATTTTCCGTAATGACAAAAGGCTGCCTTCACCAGATTTTTCAAAAACTTAACATTTTATTACTTAAAATTAATCTCTGTAAAGTAAGAGGGGAGTCGAAGGAAAGGGTGTGTTTTCGATTGTAATTGCATATATTGGCTGAATTTTCCTTACACTGTCAATCTCATCCCCAGTAAATTATGCATTTGCCTACGTAACTGAAACAGAATCGACTAAAAATCGATACACTTTAAATATAGCATTAATCCCACTTCCACATAATTCGGGATAATCGAGGGACAATAAATCAATAACTGGGTAGTTATAGAATTGCATGTTTCATTTTTTTAGAGGATATTGGTCAAGTCGAACCATATCAGCAAGGATCTGTGTTCACTGGTTCGGCAATGTGTGTACGTACAATTAATATTAAATTAGAATATTATTATTAACTATTAAATTCGTACAAACAAAAACCAACAAACAGGGGTAATGTGATTTCCAGTTGTTACAAATAATACTTGTTAGTGTTGTTAGTAATAAGTCTTTTAAACAAATACATAAACGTTAGCAATACTATTTGGCTAGAGAGGAAACATATCATATCGAAACGCCTCCAGCTTCCGGGTCACGGTGTGGGTGTGTAATTGTGTAAAACCAAACCGCAAGTTTGCACAACCAGCTGTATATTCATTGAATGAACCAAATATATTGTAGTAATTACTACAATATCTTTGACATGAACTGATACAATACACCATGTACATACAGAGAACATAGCAGAAAAACGAATGTTCAACCAGACTAGTACATCTACAAACCCATTTTGTGCATAAGTTGTTAACAAAATTTATGAAGTCATTGCCCAAACCCTGGCGGGTCACATAATTCTAATGTAAGTACACTTCATTGTGCTATTTTCACTCCCCGGATTTAACACTGCTATGTGTGCGCAAGGAACCGGATTTAAAAAATCGACATTTTTGACAATTAAAGTACCACACAATCTTCCCACGACATTTACGAAATATGAGATGTTGAAGGGGTTTCCCCTTTACGATAAGTAGTAAGTACTGTAAAGTAAGATTCTATTACTTATGTTGTAAATGTCGTTTTCTGTCGAAATGTGGGACCACATTCAACTTTCTTGCTGCAAGGAAAGGAGGCAAGGATTGTGCTACTTGTGTACATATTATTAGATATTTTGTCTTGTAGACGAAGAGTGTGAGTAAACTCAACTTAAATCTTATTATTACTAACTTAAATCTTATTATTACTGTATAATCAATACATTACTCCAATTAGCGAAGACATCCAATGGCCCAACATCAATAGAAATCGTATTGTATTGTACTGTCACGGCCATTGTTTCCCCCATTTGAGAGGGCTCAGGTCTCTTTGATATTATATTAAATAATCACATTGGCAATACGTTGTATGGACTCAATGCGACAATTGAAGCTTTCATCAAAGAAAACTATTCAAATTGGTAACTATTAAATATCAACAATGTATGCAGTACTGTATTTCTACCCTTAAAATGACCACAGAATTTGTAAATGCGACAAACACCAGAGAAATCTTACTCAATGTAAACAAAATGTAATTCTTACACAACAAAATACATTAAAAATCGTATAGTAACCAGGCCTGAACTATATACACGAGTTTATTTTTTGAATTACACCTAAAACCACGCAATTTATAATTTCATTTCAAAATGTAGACCAAAAAAATCTCAGATTTCAGTAAAATATAAAATTAGGGTTTTTGGTGAAAGGAAAGGGTTCATCATTGAAGTACTGTACTGTAGAAGCCTACACAAATATTCTTTGCAAATGAAATTTAAATGCAAGCTGCCTATATCTTTCATTGAATTGATAGCTTATACGCAGTTGATACTATTACAAGTAGAATAAATAAATTGTGTGGTTATTAACTGTAAGTGTTATGTTAACAGTAGAGAAGAGTCACCTTAATCAGCACAATACAATTTGAGGCTAGCAAGGAATTTTACATACTTGTACTTCTATGATGAATTAGGTAAGGTAGAGCAAGCGAAAGATCTTAATCCTATAACTTACGAGGAATATTACAAGTAAATTAACAAGAATAGAAAATAATGTAAACGGTAAAAATCAAGTCACTTTTTTTCTTTCCAGCTCTTCGAACTTATTTTCTACAGCTACCAACACCTTATTGATTATTCTTTTGGAGAATGAAGGCTGTAAACTTTGATTTTCGTCGTGTCTTCGTATTATGTTTTGTAGAGATTCATTGGGGCCATACAGTCAATCATCAAAATTCTCCCAGGCCATTCCAAGTTCTTCTAAAATTAAACCCATTGGAGTCTTTTTCATTAACAATTTTTCTTTGATATTGGCCAGTTTGTTTTTATTGTTGCGAAGTCGTAGTGAAGCATGAATGAATGTGGCTAAAGAAATAAATAATTATTACTTTGAATTAATACATCAATGATGTGTTAGGAATGGAATAATTAAATATTAAACACAAGCAGCCAACTATTTATTTGCAATGTGTATAATCAATGAACCTGAGAAAGGGAGCAGAACACCAAACAAAAACACCAAAACTGATCCCAACATCGAAATTATGAGATAACCACCCACAAAGATGAGCATCAAGCATGCCAATGGATGATTCTTCTTGAAATCGATTGCAATACGCTGATTTTTGGTAAGGTAGTTGTATAGAACAAACATCCCAGCAACCGCTCCCATTCCAAGTAGCATTTGTCCTGGATTTTTTATTCTGAAATGAAAATAATAAATTGTAGTGATTTTATAAGCGTAAAATCTAAGAAGAGGTACGAAAATGCTACTATTGCTAAAATTGTGAAAATTATGAATTTGTTCAATGGAAAGGGACGAATTGATTATAAATATGATTTAAGATCAAATAAGCTTAATTTAATTTTTTATATGGAAAGCTTTTTTATCTTGTTATAGATGAGTATTTCAGTTGAAAAGCAGTTCTGTGACCTTTCTTGAAAATAAATACAATACAATATATAATTTCAATGACAACCTTAAAAAAAAAATCAGAATAAAAATCAATACATCGTATTTTTGCATTGAATATTTCAACCAAATTAACTAGGTAGTGTACTGGGATGTGATTGCGTTTTTTGAGATTGTTATCATCGGGCGGGTATTAATGTAATTTCATCTGTGCGTATTGACGCATTATTGTGCGCAACTTACATCACTCGTAAAACTAAGATGCGATCTAAACGGTACACATTATTCACCACTTAATTATTTATTTTGGTAAGTTACCCAACGATCACAAATATTATGATCGACATGAGAAAATAGTTGGTTTGATAGTACACCAGATTGTTCTTGACCCTATTCGCCCATCTCTCCATATCAGAAAAATTTGGTGTTTGGAATCTTGCTGACTCCAACATGAAATCATTCAATGATCGAAGTGGTTCCAGGTTGACCCCCTCCATCTAAATATATAAAATAAGGCGGCTAATTAATCACTTCGTAAGTTTATTCAGCATACATTCGGACTTATTTCTTTACGGATTTTTTTATGACCTCATTCGAGTGAATGGTTTGTTAGTACGTGCCAGTTGATACCATTGTTTATGTAATTAAGGTTTTCGGTCAGAAATGGAGGTCAAGCAAGGTAATAAAGACTGTTGTTTCTTGTAGGCGTATAGGCTTATGTTGGATGATGAATAGAGAAAAGTGGTGAGTGTTGGTGCATGGCATTCACATTTTCTGCAATAGGAGCATTAGGAGCTAGGATTAAATGTATTTTTGATTGTGTTCGCAAAGTTCGCATCAGTTTCTGCCAGTTCCAGGTTTTACATTTTTCTTTCTTGTTTATTTGCCAATTATACGACCACTTTGTGACTGAGCGTAAGAAAGACTTTGTTAAAAGACTATAATTCACTGTCATGTTGTTTTGTTCAGGCAATAAAGTTATGTTAGCTAAGATACCTGTATTTGTTAAATATATTGTTACTTTTAGTTATTATCCAGTCAACCATATTATTATATTGAAAATACCTATTGTACATATTGATCTCTTCGAATTAGACGATTAGACCTGACTCTGTTTAAGAGGGTAGAGCCTTCGGTGTACAGTGTACACACCTGCAACTGCAACGTATGATTGTGCTCTCAATGTCATTTACAATGAATACCAGACCAGAACTACCTATGTACTAATTTTATTGACACGAATAATAAACTTGTGTTGTTCCAATCCAATCCAATTGCCAAGTGGTAGTACCATATCGTATATTGGAATAATCTCAGCCAACTACGAGGCACGAGGTAAGGGAGATAAAAGGCTTTGATTGATAATTGAATTGACCCTTACATATACCTACACAATAATGCAATACATAATTTTTTTGGTTATATTTCTTTAGATTAGAGTGGGATTTGAAGGAAAAGGTGCCTTTTGACTTCGTTTACACTATTGCACTGGCATGGTGAGATCCTCACCATCTGTCGTTTTTGTACATACACACAATTCTGAAGGGTCCTATTTTCTCTACTATGGTGGAATGTTTCGATTCTCAATTACCAATAGGACTATTGTTAGACAGTCCAGGCGTCCAGGCTATTTATGTACATTTATATACCTTTATTCTATGCACACCTTCTATGTGAATCTGTATACGCCAAATCTATGTTTTTGATTAGAATTTATGTGTTTGCACATAGATCTCTCTTCCTCCCCACCACTGCAAAAGAACACTGCCACATAACCATGCATAAATTAATGGGAATGCATTTAATCGGAATAATTTTTAAATGTTTCGAAATAGTAATTTGAAAACTCTGCACAAAACAAATTCACATAATGCATATTAGCCGCTCATTCTCTCTAAACTCTGTGTATTTGTTTTCATTTTGCAGTTTTGTAAATATGATAAGTAAGGTTGCTGGGCGGGGGTATTTGTAATTTCATTAGAGTAAGATAGCGAATTTTGCCCCTCCTATTGTTGCTCGTACACAAATTGATCGATTAAGCTCACGTAGCACTATCTGGACCAAAATTTTGTGCTCTTTCCAATGGTGTCATTTAAAATTATATACAATTACATTAAGGCTTGCGAACGATCGATGTAAAGCAGTGAGGTGGAGGTGAGTTGGGGGTGGGGTTGGGTTGTTGCTGGTTAGGTTAGTTTTGTTTAGGGTTAGGCCTATATCACCGAACCCAACCTCAAAAACTAACCTAACCTCAAACAATCTACCTCCGCCTCCACCTCATCGTGCAACTACTGCTTTGCATTAACCATCTGTACAAAATCACATAGATTCTGCCGGTGCCGGTAATTCAATCTGGTTCCACGTATATATCTATATACAAAAACACAGATTTGGCTAGCTGATGGCGACCTATGCCTTAATCCAACCGGTAATACCTATAGTTGATATTGCAAATGTGTATCTTTCAGCATAAGCAAACCAATGTGGAGCCGAATCCACGTTAATAAAGTGTTAAAGCAATGTTGGCTAACACTGAACTGACAGTTTTAATGAACTAAAATTAAAGTACTTTGTGATTTGGAGGCGAATTGCGAGTGGAAATTTAATTTCATAGGCAAGTTTAAAAAAAATACTTACATTTGAAAACTGCCTGATAATTTTTGTGCTGCAAACTGCAAACAATCACCACCAAACGAAAATGGAATGATAATTTACTGCAAGCAAAACAGTGAATGGATTTGTTTGTTTTATTAATAGTACCTGACTAATAATTATTGAGTTGCGTAGCTACTCTATAAGAATGTCTGATCCGTGTGTATGTGCGTGTGTATGTTGGCCCACTGCCCACTAAACGTCGGTATAATTTGTTCAAACTTTTTATGTGTTCTTTAGGTGTCCAGGGAAATAATAGTGGAAAAATAATCTTTCCCAGTTGTCGGTTTCAACAGACAACAGAAAATAATTGTAAATAGTTTGTTTCAGCTACTTAAAGAAAGTAAACATATTTACAGTATGATTGAAACTCCCTCTCTTGTAGTCGTGCTGGGGCACTTTGACTTCAATGGAATCTCAGTGGTGTGTTATTTAACCGTACTGTCGTAGTCATATCATGCTGTGCCGCCTACAAATATAATGATTATATTATATTATTATTATACAATTATTATATATAATGTAATATTAATATTATATAATAACTATTATACAATTTACTTCGCACTTTACTAACAGTACGTACATAATTCACTGTTTTGTACGCAACTCTTTTACCACAGTTGCATCTGTTTTATTCTCTTTAGATTCAGACAAGACTAAAATACATCTGTAGAAATTTTGAATTGTGTCTCGGCGCTACAAAGACAAATGGTTGATCCACTCGTCAGAGATGGCCATCGAGTAAAGCCGGTGTCGTGTAATAGACGGCGTCTACGATAAGTTCCTTCAAATCAAATATTGAGCAGAACCAAAATTGAATGAATGTTCTTACTCTTATTTCCTGCCAGTTGGTAGTTGGCGGACTCGGCGGAAAGTTACTTTGG
>JABASC010002751.1:0-16375 GCA_019776185.1 Plutomurus gul
AATAAGAAAGTTTACTCTCCATGAAAGTAGGTAGTAAATTTTTCTTTGTTTCTCCTGTTTCACAGATTTTATTTCTAGTTTATGAGTGTCTTTCTCTCAGACGGGAAAATTAAATTGTTGTATATGCGTGAAATTATGGCATTTTTTCCTTTGTGCCAAAAAGATATTTTCTATGGGAAATCATTGTATGCCCTATATTCCACAATCAAAGAACTCCACTCTAGTATTTTCACTTTCACCGAAATGGTAGTTCATTTGAGTGCACCTCTCTAATAAAGAATCGGAATTCGAGTCTACTAAGTAAAACACTACAGTTAGAACGACCATTGCTAAATGTTAATGAGCATGCACAGCGAGCTCAAGTTAATTTCATTACGAACCATGAAATTTGAAACCCACCAATGAACGATCAAAACTCATACATCGCTCTATTCATACACATGTTCGAACAACAGGCTCAAAATAATTCGGTCCATGCCATGTCCTCATTAACTATATTGACTAGAATGCAGCAAAGTTAAACACCACCGGTAGTAGGAATAGAATACAAATGGGAGCAGTTTGTATTATTCTCTATTCCTACCTACATATCACACTCATCAACCAAAACATTTACATTCCAGCATCACTCACAAAGCCACAAACTGTGTTATCGTTATCGCTCTACTCTTCGTACCACTCGTGTGCAGTAGTAACAATTTAAGTGTACTTTCAATTACAAAGGGCCAATGTAAATGTAATAATAATATTATCCTTGTATTCATTACGAGTCTACTACTGGAGGCCTACAATCAATAGAAGTTGCTATTACTAACATCAGTAGCAACGAGCTGGAATTAAATTATATAAAGAGACAATGCTTACCTTGAAAATAATTGGCTGCGATGGATCGCTAATAGGGAGCACAAAGGATTCATCCCAAGTTGGATTCAGATCACGATAAATTGTCTTGCTTTTATAGTGGAGCTTATCGCCGATTTTCACCTTTACATACGGATCACTACTCCCTGCGTTGAATGTCAAAGTCAAATTCCAGTATTCTCATATCTATCATTATTTGCTCACAGAAGCGTAATTGCTATTATTATGTGTTTCGCACATGAAAGATCTGCACTAACGGTTTTTCGGATACTCCTATAAGGATTACTGTACAACATTACTATACAAACATTCTGCTGCAGATCCAACATACACTTTTACATACATTCAATAGTACACAAACTCCCCTGTCGAATGGTACTCATGAAAACACATTTTATAAATAGAATAATCATGCATTCCTATTGGTAAGGTTATAAGTATTATTTACAGTTTACGTACACACCAACTACTATAGACAGACAATATTAAATGGATTAGTAGAGAATATACCAACTACTTACCTCCTACGGTGTAACAACGCAAGTGGCTACAACAACAATCACACAAACCAAAAACCCCTCTACATAATTCCCAGAGAACGCAAAATAGATATGACTATAGCACGCAAGAATATAATTATTGATTAGATTATGCGAGATATCGTCACATGGATGGTAGACAAGAATGTAATTTCCTGGGTGGTTGTCTCAATGTCAGGTGATAAAATTCAATGTGAGTGTATTCCATTACCCGAAGAGAGAGTACTTTTTCATCAAGAGAAAAGTGGAAACCTCACCACCACCACCAGTGAGAGCACTAAAGAAATAGACAGTCATTACGTGTACAAGCGAAGGGCGCACACACAAATACAAAAACACCAAATGGGATTAGTAGACGACACAGAACACACCGTAACACTACATTAAACGGATAAGTTTTCATTATTACAAATAATTACATTAAGCATGCGACAAGCAACAATATTATGTGTTTTATTCATATTCAGTACCCATATAAGTATATAGCATGTTAGGTTGCGCTAAAGGCGAGTATAGTATGTATAGTATATATATGTTATAGGAATTTGTGACAGTCAGGCTGCCCTTACCACAAGCATCCTTAGCGACCAAATTCTTCCCACGATGGAGATGAACATTCATGGTGTGAAAGGGGAACTGTGACGAAGGCATGGTGGACCCTGGGGGAGCAGCACTTCCCGTCGTCGTCGTTGTCTGCGGTTGAGACTGAGTGGAGGCTGGCACACTCTCCTTCCTTTGTCTTAAGCTGGTCTCCTGAGGATAATCGGAATTTCGAACCTGATAATTTTGTATGACACTCTCGTCATAAAACTCACTATTCGTTGTCGAGCTCACGTTCACGGAGACTGAGATAGACGCTGATCCTTCCGCAGCACTGCCGGCACTGTCCACCATCGACGGCACAGAGCTCGTTCCTGTCCGGAAATTTCACAACCGTAACATCAATATGTGAGAATGTGAATTGTACATATACGTAGACGGAACACACGCAAAGCATCTATAAAATTGACGGGCACGGGTTACTACCTAAAATCCCCACTTTCTCTTTCAATCCACTTACAACGGTTAACTTATAGTAGCATGTCGATTTCTCTCACCCGTTTTAAACAGCACGATGATGATAGTGGCGCAAAATCGTTTACTGAACACTAGTTAGTCTAAAAGCGAGAGTGTTGGCGCAGAGTGGATTATACACGTAAATTTAACATGTAGCCTCCATTGTGCATAGAAAGGGAGAGCGAGAGAAGCACAAGTGCAAAAAGCGCTTCTGTCTAGTTACACCATTAAACAGCACTTTCTCACTTTGCGTTTATCGCAAAAAGTGGAGATAAGTGTTGACGGCTTTTCATGAAGATGAGAGTCTCTCTCTCGTTCGTCACTTGAAATCAGAGTAGAATATTGTGGGGTGTACACTGCCTACCTACCTAGTCACTCTGCTCACTTGGACAGCACACAAAGAAGTTATGTCAGCCATTTCACAGAGGAATTACTGTTGATCTATGAAAAGCATTTCTGATGTTCCTCCGTTAAGACGCCAACTGACTTGACTTGCATACAACACACACATGCTAAGTTGCTTTAAGCCTTTAAATCCATCAGATAAGAGTGTGCACTCTCGTAGAGAAGCATCAACTGGAAATCAGTCTGTCAGCATTAAATGTGGAGCATCGTAATAAATTAAGACGGAGAAAGCACAAAGTCTTAAATTGCTGTAATAAGCAGTGGAGCGAGATGAAGAGAACGGTATTACGAGTTCACTAAAGAAATGTTTTGCACTTTTAATATATTCAATGAGATGCGTACATAGTAGATTTTAGGCGATTCTGCCAACCAGAATTCAATTCAAAGTCTGGTCCTTCACTGGGCACCAGCACCACGCCTGCCTCTATTTACAAAGTGGAGAATGAAAACGCGGAATTGCCTCGGGATAAACCTCATTAGTAATTTCATTGTGAAAGCTCCGGCAACATTTCCCCTGAATGCTCCGGTTTTCAATTTACATAGCAATTTACATAATGCTCTTCGTGAAACTTCGAAATGCAACCCGCTTTAATTAGCAGATGATATACAGTGATATGTAAGATCGCCTGTAGTAGAAATTGTATTTGCACTTGGAGTGAAAAGATTCGATCAATATTTTTTAGTAGGTATACTCAAAATGGGAGAAAACTTATTGAATGTGGATTTTTAAGGAAGATGAAAATAAAATAGGATTGTGAATATGAATGGAATTCTTTTGACTGCAGTCTTAACTCAGATTTAATGTCTGAGAGTTATCCCATTAGTGGGAGTCCACCGCAGCTTATTTTAATATTTAATACAACACTTTCAAGAGATAGAGAGCGAGAAGGCTACGACAATGACACTCACTCGGCTATTCTACGGCAAGTCTGGAATTGAAACGGATTTCAGTAGTAGTAAATAGTTCAAGTTTCAAAGAAAGTCTTCTTAGAGAATTGTGCGGAACACACACACAGCTCGTTAACGATATAATCACAAATAAAGTCTTCGTTCCAATTCACTTCAGTCTGAAAAGACTGAATGGGAAACTTCTATCCATCCACTCTCACCCCACACACAAACACACAGTCACACACAGTGTAGCTATAAAAGCTTGTAACGAGATTTTTTCTTTGAGAGAAAACCAAGAGTAGTAACATAATGCTGTCGCAAGCGCTGGCGAAATTGAACTGACAGAAGAGAGTCGAGTACAACGGGATGAAAAGGTGAAATGAACGAACGTGGATCAACCAGCAAGACTCTCTGAAAAGTTCTGGAATAGTCCACGTAGTAAGTTGAAGAGTTACACACGATGTAAAGAAAAAACGTTGATTCAGTATCTTGTTAGTATATGTACATATGTATATATAGCAATAATACCCAGGTATACTTAGATACGTACATCAACATAATAATAAACTAATATATTAGGTTCAATCTAAAGAAATGAAATTTCCTCTCCCACAAGATCATTACAAGCTACCCGGCACAATTGCAATTGTACGTCTTCCTAAAGACTCTCTCAGATGTTGGGACGCAGTAAAAATAAATTAAATGCAAAAGATTTCTGGTCTTTCTTTGTGTTCATATATGAATTGACTTGTCTAATAACCAGTTCACGTATTTATATAACATGGAACAATAAGTCCACTGTAGTGTGTACCTCCTGATAAACATTTCAGTCTGAGTGCTCGCATACGTTTTTAATGACGTTTCCTAGCACGCTATTGTGCCCAGGTAAGGCAGAACTAAAAGTGGCTACAGTTGCAGAATTCTAATTAAGTGTGTCGCAATCGTCAGAATTATTTATCACAACGAATGAGTTCGAATGACACATAGGAAAACTTATGGTTATATTTTCGAGTAGACACACCACAAAATTTGTATTGCTCTACTATACGTGTGACCGTGTGAGTGTAAACACAAACACACACACATCAAATCTTGTATTTGCAGATCTGTACGAGTTGTAGTATACAAGATGCGGGTGGAGAACGAGACGATGGAAAACGAGCAGATGACTCGACACAGAGCGCCCTAAACATGAAATATAGATTTTGCACCTCTACACTCTGTCTTTGTGTCTGTCCTTATTCAGATGCATACTTCACCACTGTCCTCTGTACATGTTGAATTCTGTGAGAGTATGATGCTTTTACATTTTCCTTTGCGACCCTCCCAAACTAGGAACGAATTGCTTTTTCGCCTTTTGGCACTCAACCTCTCTTGTTTCCTCCACAGAGAACGGAGCAAGAAAATGTTGAAGGTTAGCTTACTTTCAAAGAAACAAATCGTATTCTTGTTAAGTATATTGAGCCCATCCTCACGCTCGTCTGTCTAATGGTACTATGAACGATAATAGTAGGAATATACGAAAAGTAGCCCGATATAGCTACACTTCCGATAGTGCCGCTGCTGCTTTGAAAAATGGGAGAATGTATATCTACAATATATTTATATATGGATACTGTGAGTGAACACTTTGATGTACGCAAGGCAAACCATGTGTTGGAAAAGTCTAGAAAGTGAATCGTAGGATAATACACCCGACCGCAATTTTCCTCCGTGTTTGCCTGTATGTTGTAAAAAAAGAGTTGGCTCTCATCGTTCCAAGTAACTAACTAAGATATTGAAGAGTAAAGTTTTTATGTCATAACGCTAACGTCATCATACATCGTACAGTGCAGCAGAATATATCTTCCTACTCCAGTCAAAACTCAAGTAGCCAGACCATAGTGCAAGCCTGAAGGCTACCCACCACCACAGCACGTTGAAAATATATAATAAGCCATCATCATAAATGAGATCATAAATAGATAGTGTGTTCAAAATGCCTATTACTTAGTTTTATTGTTCCAGTAGCGTCTAGTAAAGCTCATTGGGAATCAATATGGTACCTCCACGATACAGGAGAAACCAACAAAAATGTACACATCTGTCAAACCTCAGGCTACACTCTTACGGTAAAGGTATTTTAAGAAAAATATTTTTTGAAACCCTGTATTACGATATCGGAGAAAGAAATATGTGACTGGAAAGAAAACTGAGCCTACAAGTCTCTCGTACGTTGCATGTGACCACCACCGACTGGTTTCTGTGGTTCCCATAAACAATACGAAGCAGGCATTACAGTTTTTCCATGTCAACTGTTCCCAACAAAAGTAAGTAGAGTAACTACTGTGATAGTCAGTGAGGAATGACTGGCTCTCGGTAAGAAGTTTCATTCCATCATGCATCAGTATAAGTAGACAGTAGACAAACTAGCTGTTTTCTTTGTCAAATCAAGACTGTCAATTCAACTGGAAGTAAAAAGTTGCCATGCTATGCCTTTGTACATTTACGTAGTAAATACATACGCGTCCTTTCACCAGACTCTGCGTGTCAGTGAGGTTTACACAAATAGATAACAGATTACGGTAGTACACATTGCTTAATTAGCCATAGAGCGTGCAAGCATTTCTAACGAACGTTATTATATTTCACTTTACTTAAGACTCTAGTATGCACTGATGCACTCACCATCCTTTTAGTGTGCAAAAATGAAATAGCAACAGTAAACCCTATGGCTCTACACAAAGTACTCTGTCCTTCAGAGAAGATCCACTACTACGTAGTTGTCCTAGGCTCTATTTTTGCCAACTTTATAGCACTTTCCGCTACTCTACCTCCTGTCTGTCTTTTAGCCTGACAAGCTGTACTGTACAGTGATAGTTATGTACTTTGCATACATCAATGGAGAGGAACAGCTTCGTGAGACGAAATGCTTCGATGTTTGCACTTCACTGCTACCACAGATAGTAGTCCTTTTTAATAATGGATGTATATACAATATACAGTCAATGCATTTTATATGCACTGGAAAATTAGGGTCGACGACAGAAGTAGCTGTTTGACACGATGACTTGTCCTTTATCGTTCACTTTAGTTTATTAGCGTCCGCTGCTCAGAAAGTCATCATTTTATCGCTAAGTGAACACGTTAATAGGTACATTGCATCAAAGTGAGCACAAATCCTGCGGTGCGTCCCTTTCTCTATCCTCTATTTGATTTAAAACTCTTGTATGAATCTATCCGCTGTTAAATAGAGTCATAATGTCCCAACAACCATAATTCACTTGAGAGACCATTTGTATTTTTGTTGCAATAAATTATATTCCGTGTGCTAGATCCAACTGCCTGGCTACTACTACTACTATTTATTTTTTAACACTGACAAATAGTCAAATGAAGCAGAAATTCGCAGCTGCAATCTGCTTCCGTCGTAAAACGTAATACGTTTACTACATGTATGTAATTTGCAGTACAAATTATACGATGTACAATTTAGCTAACTATGGGTTGTAGCGTAGTGTCTGTTCTGGTCTGCAAAACTGCTGTTCTCCTGCCACTGCTGCTACCACGGTTTTCTTCTGATGTAATGATAAATGGTAAACGTTTCCTTGTGTAATAATAATAACCAAGAGTGCTCTAACTGCACGTTATAAGGTAACCACGAACTATAATAATACCCTATGGGTGTTGTTTGCATTCTTTGCTGTATGTACATATTATATAAGTAGTGGAGGTCCGTGTAAATGTGTGCGGTGTCCTATATAGTTTATTATAGCTGTATAAGTAAATAGACATTAAGCAAGTCTGTGTAAACGAACGAGGGTGATGTGATGGAGTAGCTACTGTTATGTTGGCAACGTGTAATGTTATATTCATGCTGTATAAATAGACAGAGGGCAAGGTGAACTTTCCCAATCTATACTGACAGATTGGGCTCTAAGAAAACGTATGATTGATTCAAACAACAGACACTTATAAACGAATACAAAAGTTTCAGTTATCACAATGTAAACTTATACTAAGGAGATAGTGAGCAAACAAAGGCAAAGTCGAAGCCAGAAAGAAATAAAGTGTACACACAAGAGGAGTTCAGTTTACAAAATGTGTAAAGGTTAAATAACTCTTCTTCCATTACTTATCAGTTACTTATATCGTGATAGCACCTAATTTGACCTAATAGAGCTTTGTAAATGAAGCTGATACGGACAATTTAGTACTGTGCACTGGGGCGATCGGATTACATAGGATTTTCATACATAGTTTAAGTGCAATGTCTGCCTGCAGAGATACTTACTTAAATTTGGGGCTTTTACGTACGGAACATGACCCGGAAAAGTAACTTATTGAAAAGAATCGATTATAGATTTGCGCAGATGCTTTTCTATTGCATGGAGAAAGGTCTAGTTGAACATATATATGTATATTGTTTTATATAGGAATTTTATCCTACTGAAGAGCCAAAAGTGTAACTGTAATGAACGGTAGCCAGTAGCGTTACTTCAATCCATTAAGCGCATTATAGAACGGTGGCTTTGATGCTTCAGTTAAGGAGAGTTGTGCAAACGAAATGAGAAATGAGTGGGATGGTGGGGAATCTGATTTGGCTTAATGCATCTCAGCAATATTCATTAAGAATGCTTTTAGTCTTGAACAGAGAGACAATAATTAATCTTAACGTTATCTGCTGTGCCATTCAGGTGGATAGTGCAAAAATCGGGACAATTTGTCAATGTGCAAACAATCTGTCGCCCTTCACAGTCAGTCAAGGAAGATTGTGAAATTTGTTCGAGCTATTCACCTGTTAGCTTTAACGGATTTTGAAGGGAATTATGTGCTGTAAGAAATTGCTGTGCCACTCCATTAGAAGTGATCGACGATAGAGCAGCCCTAAACCCGAAACATAATAAAGGAAAAGTAAATTTCAGCAAGATCTTATCTTTTAGGACGTAAAAATAAAGAATCTCTCGAGTCATTTGAAATGTGGTAAAACTGTGAACTAACGATTCTCAATTTTGTTCGAATTGAAAAAATACGAAAGAAAGACTTGAGTTATGTAACCGAAATCCGAATTGGATGGGGAATAGACAGTCACTTTTAGTGGTATTGGATAACATTGATGGGCCGTAGAACCAGGGAGAGGAATTCCTGTCGGAATATCGTAAACATTTACTGGAGGATGTGAGCAGTTAAATATTTAAGAGAGGAATTTTAGAGAAGGATAATAATAGTAGTTGTATTCTTCTAACTTGGAAACTTGACATTATTTATTCGTACACTTCGACCGCAGACGCATTCCGTATGAATTGACAGTTTTATGCCCATGATGATGGCTTAATGAAGCACTTAGGGGAAAACGGTAGTATTGTGCTCATATTCTATACTATACTTCATTTTGTTCTGTTCAATCTGCTCTCTTGTACACTCGATAGTTTGTCGTAGTACTTCAATCTAATTTATCATAACAAAATTATTTGCACTCATTTGAATTGGTAAGCACATGTCTGTGCAATTATTTATTGTGTGTACCCTAAATGTTTCACTAAATTATTAAATATTTTTGGGTTTTGTGCACAGTCTACCATTATAACACCGATGAAAGAACTTTTATCAATTGCTTTGAATGAGAATTGTGATACTTTTACCTCAATTTTAACTTTATATAACCAATATTATTACCACTCAATAAATTTAATGCTCGGCAGTGTAGTTATATGATATGGTAAACGATACAAATAACGGATTTGGTTCACATTAACTTTACATTATTACACGTTGACAGTATAGTTGCACTAAACACTTGGATAACGACAGGCGACAATGATTATTATAGTATTGAATGATACAATGGTAAATTAGAAAATACTTTCATCGTACTCAGACATTTTCCCACTTTCCGTTTTCCTAGTGGGATTAGAATTTGGCAAATCAGTCCTTATGCATGTGAAATATTTAATCCTGATAAATATAAACATCGTTATATAACCTAAAAGAATAAGCTTTGTCTTTTTGTAAGCTAATCATCCTTTTTCTATATGTATCCTGACCAAACCTTTTTTGCCTAATGTAGTATTGTGAAGGGAAAAGTGGGTAGTGTTGATATGGTTTACTAATTGTAATATTAATGAGATACTATTGCTCGATTTTCACCAAAAGTAAGTTAATTCAAGTACTAACTGTTAGTGTGTGCTGCTGAAGAAATCGGCAGTATTTTGCACTTAGCACAAATAAAAACAGGTTTTGATGTGTGTGGTTAACTTTCAGGAAAGTTTGGAAAATTTAACACTTTCTAGTTCTGTGAAAATATTTCAAAACGTTATATACCTTTTGCGTATGTACGATTCAATAAATTTCATACTACCCTAATTTTGAGCTACAACGATGTTGGTTTGCTTACCGAAGGTACACACATAGCACTAACACTAGTAGTTGAATTTCACAGAAAACTTTAGTGGTATAAGCACTAAATACTAGTGATTTTACTGCACAAGTTAAATATAATGTGGAAAATTTTCACTTTTAATAACGTAGAGATTCTAATTCTCTGGTATTTCCTTCATCAACCAGAATTTCCCATAAAGTTTAATTATCAACTTCCTCCGAGATATTTTATCAAAATTGGGATTTCAGCCACAGCTTCTTTAACGGGTAAGTAAATAGTAGCACTACATCTTCCTCAAGAATAATTTAATAGCACATGGAAAAGTTCTTCTTGCTAATCGTAGCATGCGTGACAGCGTTGACAAACTATTGAATAAAATTTCAACCACAACTGCGGAAAACGCAACTACTAAATCCTCATTTCAGAATGAATCTGTTAGTATTTTAAAAAGCAAAATTTCACAAAACACTTTCCACTTTGAATGGTAAATTTCAGAAATAGCAACGTATTAGTACATAAACTTCGTATATGCATAATCTGCGTTAGTAATGCAATTATGAGTAGCAACTTCAGCCACTTCACCGTGAGAATGTTAACTTGATTTGTTATACAATCTCCGGATCATCATGTCACAACAACATCCTACACTGTAAAGGAATCCCAGTCAAGGGTAGCTACACGACACTTCAAAATGCAAGAACATCGAACAGTGTACTTTGGTTGGCTTAGTCGTGTTATTATCTTGAAATCGAATTAACTTGCACAGTGAATGGGCAAACAAAACGTAATTGGATTCTGCTATGGTGTATCACGTCTGAATTGTCCTTTGACGTGTTCGTCTACCTGCACTTGGCACAATAGAATATTTCCACGAGTAGTCCACTCTATTTCTCCAGCTACTAAACTACTACTGTGTCATTTCTTTTACGGTAAGCAATTCATTTTCAGACAGACCTTTAGCAGCAGCATAGCATAATATGCACTGACTGTAATCCTGCCTCACCTGCCATTCTATTTGCTCACGTTCTCACGAAAAGATGAGATGAAATGTACATTCTGCCTACTGGATATCCTGTACATGTCTATGCACACACTTAGTACATGGAAATTACTCTACATATAAAATAAAATATACATCTACCATATACAGCTTTTATTCAGTGTACTAGAAGAGTGCTATCTATTTAAAGGTAGTTTAAGCCGAAGTAGTTTGTTGGGTTCAGTGTAGCGTGCAGTTACGTAACTGTCTTTCTGTACAAAGGTATATATTACTATATACAATTCACTACGGTTTATAGACATCGCAACTTCAAAGGGAATTAAGATGAGGAGCAATATCCTTGTGCAGCTAATTTATTTTGTGCACTAGTTCGCTCAGATGAAAAAGAGAGATTTCATGAGGGCAGAGCATTAACGGATTTTGCACAGATATACTAGAGTAGTCGTATGAGATTCTATTTTGTTGTACGGAGATGGAGACGAGGTAATCGACGAGTCTTTCTAAATAATTTTGTCTGTAAGGTCTAAATGTGTGCATTCGAAATGTACAAAACATGGACAGGGCAAGCTGGGCTGTTGTACTAGTTCCTAAGCAAAGACTAGAAAATCCCTAAGTACACATGTACATACAATCGCAATTTCAAATGTATTTATGTTGGTCAAAGTAAACTTCTGCACATTTTATCAGACATTTTCAATGCTACTACTGCTGCTAATACTACAGCGAAACATCTATTTAAAAAAATCTCATTTGCAGTCTTTGTAGTTTATTTTTTTGTAGGCATCTGCTGGCAACCAAGAAAGTACAAGTTTTTCATGATGTAATTTATACAAAACATTTTTTTGGAAGACTGCAGGCGGAATTGTATCTGCGTTTATTGGTTACTGATTGGTTCAATTTCGTTTCAACCGTTAAATGAAAACGGAAGAAAAATTGCAAACTTAAATTATTGGAGTCGTATCGCAGAAACTGAAATTGATTACACTTGCAAAAAAGATAGAACATTCAAAAATTATTATATTCATCGTACCTTTTCTTTTCTCTCTATTGGAGTTAATTATTTTCTTCAGTTTCATCGCGAAAATATCGATTCTTGAATTGAACGTTTTGAAAAAGAATCCGACCGTTGTCGGTCGAATTACAGATGGAAATATTTCGCTGTAGCGTAAAAGTACTCCTTGAACTTTATTACTACACAAAAATAATCGCCTACGTGCACGTATCAACTCCTTAGGGTATATCCACCAGAACTGAAGGTGCCCTTTATTCGAAGTATCAGTATCACCTCCTACAGTTCAATTGATCGACATCAAACAACACAAGCTGTTTCACAATGTAATATAAAACTGCTGTTGTGTCAGATTGTAACTCACAAGTGTGATTCTTTCAAACTGAAATAATATATCATCATTCTTAAGTTGCCATTCACTTGGTTACTGGGAAAGCTGCACTGAATTACGTGCACACTCAAGAAAGACTCCGCTGATACTGGACTATCCACTTATATGAGGAAAACTTGCTTAATTGCACACTTGTCAATCAACCACAGACTAAACACGAAGCCGGAAAATTTGTACATTTCTAAGTAGCCTTGATAGCCGACCTTCTTCAAGACGACATACCATCTGCGGTTATGTGAACTGTCAATCGCTATCTGTCACTAACGAGTAGACTAATTCAAATGCAAATAATTCACAATGGCTACTACGTACTGAGACAAAAAGTTTTCTCTAGGGACGATACTACTATTTAGCAAGGAGCTTAAAATAAATTCCAATAACGCTCATCGGAGTAAATAATTCCAACGTTTGGTTGGGTCACTTGACAAAGATCACGCGTCATTGACTATAACCACCTACATAATGCTAACACAAGACCACTCCAACTCTTTCCTACTTTTACCCACGCAAAAAATTTCCGTGTATTTCTTCTAGTCAGGATTTCCATTAAGTGCATGCCAGCGAACACAATGTTTTCCGTGGACATCACTTTACAGAACAAAAAATCCTGTATCCAATTTCACCAGAATGTATTAATGCTCAGTCTACATATGTACAGCAGTCTCTGTGCAAGATATATTGTCAATGGAGCCCCACCATATGGAGAACACGCAAAAAACACGGGAAGAAATTTATTACCTCATAATAATATCCCACAAAACGTCCTCCACCCATATTCCTAAATCTCCCCACTTTTAATATAGGGAAATACAGCTTGTGGTGCTAACCTTGCCTGGAATCTCCCTCGAAAGTGCGCAGAATTCCTTCAATTTTCTACATAATTTACCAACAATCCCAGAAAAACGAGAATAAACATAAATATCTCTGTCGTGTTCAAATTGTATTCTTGTATCTGAACTACACAAAGGAGAATTCTTACTTGTTTGCACAGATATGCCTTACACGTTACAATAAAGGGCAAATATTACATGTACAGTCTTTTTGAAAAGACCTTTATTAACTTGCCTCCCAGTAATCGACTCTTCAACAAACAACATTAATATGTATTACTTCACATGTCGTCGGAGAAATCGGATTGAAAACAATCGGTGAACAAATGAAACGACGGTCACCCGTTTGCGTAAGCAAAAAGCACTTTCTTCTAAAGTGTAACTAACTAATGTAATTGTCATGTAATGCAAAATGTACTCAGTTTGTTGACAAGTTACCTGGAGCACCGGCGATGGTGTCGGTGGACTCTGGCTGTCTCTTATGTCCACAGCAAGCGGTGAATGTTTGCAGTTGGGGTGGCTGTTCTCGCTCTTTGGCTGCTTTCTCTCGCTCTCGTTCGTCTCGTACCCGTTCCCGGTGCTTTCCGATCCGCGACTGCATCCAAAACAGAACAGAACGAAAGTTTTACATTACATCCACACGACCACCACGAATACTGCTTCACTAACCACCGTCTACTATGTACTTGCCATACATTACTATTACACATACTACCATTAGTACATACATTACTGTTGCAGTACCTACTACATGTTTTAGAGATTTTGCTTGCGTGCTCAATGTATCGCTGTCTCCACGAGAGAAAACTGTAATAATGTGACATAACCTGATGTAATGGTTTTAACCTTTGCCTTCCGAAACTTGTCTATATTACATAAATGTATCCTCCACGTCGTATCATCACAATACGAAAGTTAACTGAGATTATTTCTATGCAGCCCCCGCAGACTCTGAGGTAGTCGTCTTCCGACCGAAAAATAGAAATGAAAGCAAGTATCTACTTTATTACTACTACGTACGCTAAGATATATAAGGAGGTATAAGTGGTCTTGCTTTTCCTTTCTTAATCTCCGGATCATGTACCGACACATTCACTTACTCACTATACAGCGGAGAGCAACCTTTGAGAAACGTTAATGGACCATTGGACGTGGCCCGTGAGAAAGAAACGACTATGGCTTCCATTCAGTCTTGACTGAAGTTGTCCTTTGAATTGCTGAGTGTGCTGCGAACCTTACTGTGTACACTATGGGCGACGTGTTAAGAGATACTCTGCTTCAATGCACCCCATGTAATACACAGTCTTATCTCATGTTTGTACAGTTGACAGTTGCCGCACGCGTATATTTCTTTCCAAAATATAAATACACAGACGGAAATATGCACAGGTTTCTGCTTCCCGGGCGAATGTCAAGATTTTTCAGCAAATACTAGGAATACTAGATGTGCTCTCTCAACGTGTATGTAATGCATCCTTTGGTAAGCGCCGTGGTTCATGTAAGCGGAAGGAAGGAAACGCGAAAGTGAATATTTATGTGCGTTAGTAGTTTCAGATACGGGCTGGTCTACCTGCATCTCTGTTTTTATGCCTACCTGAATAATTGTAGTGTTTGTTTTAGGATGCCGCTAAAGAACGGTGCAACGTAAACAGACGGCGATTCAAATTTATGCAACCTCGCGTGCTTCAGCAATTTATATGCAAAAAAGCATACCTATGTATGAATATATTCTTTGGAGCCTGGTAAAAATAGTTATTTCCTCCTCTCGGAATTGTAGTAATTTTTCGCTCAAAAACATCGTATCTAACTCAAAGCATGCACAGGGTGACCAATTTCATTTCATTGCATAATCTGAAGCACAGTGCAGAATAAATATTCAGGAAGTTGGAGTTTTGACAAAATGTTGTAATGAGAGGTCAAAGGAAGAACTGGAAATTGTAGCAAATTTTATTCACATCAGGTCATATTTATAATACAAACTCTAAAGGAAAGGAAAATGCGACCTTCATCCTACCAAAGTTCCCATCAAACTAGTCAAAGCAGCGTGTTATGAGTACCTTTAACAGAAAATTGCAATGCTCTCTCTTGGATAGGAACTAGGAACGATCTGGTACTTCCACGGAATGCGCATGAGAGAACATCGATACAGAATGCATGAAATGCTTGTTCAGGGCCCAAAAACATACGTTCTGATAAAATCCGGTTTGTGCATTGAAACTGGAAGATTGATGCTCACACGTGATGCCCATCTGTTTTTCCATATGAGAGTGTGAATCGGATTTCAGAGGCTGACAACCACCAACGATTTCATATAACGAATATTCGAATAGAAAGTGAGAAACTTTCTATCCAGAAAATTTTATTCCATGGTGAATTCCCCGTGTTCGGATGTGTATGTAAATGCTACTATTTAAACTTGTTTTCGCATATTAGCATAATTCAGTTCAATTTGCATTTTACAAATGGCATACAATGAAACTGGCCACTCTATTTTATTTATTATGCAAATTCTAAAATTTGTATTGCTCCTAATGCCAAATATCGCAAGTCCAGTATTAATTTATTTTGTTTCGTCGTTGTTTAGCTGTATCCAACAACACTGAAAAGTAGCACAGTTAGCTGGTGCACGATCATATAGAATTGAATAACCTGTCCATCCTCTTGTATCTAGTATACTTACAATTAGATAAGTACACACTACACTACACCTTGCCCGTTCTGTGTTATCCCTATCATTCTAATTTATGTTTTCATCGTGTGCATAGTAGTGCATACATCCGTTTGCTTTGTATCGGAGAGCACACAATGCATTACATTATGAACATACCATAATTCAATGTACAGAAAAATTCAATCGAAAATATGTCTGATTATAGTATACTCCGCATGATTACAATCTACAGGCCATTATTTCACATTAGTGAACGCGTAGAGCTAGCACTCGCAATAACGTCAGTGTCGGCAATACCAAGGCTATCAAAGTTATTATTACCAAGGCTAATCTAATGTATTTAAAGTAAAAACTGCAAATGCAT
>JABASC010002752.1:0-16374 GCA_019776185.1 Plutomurus gul
TACAAATTCTAATAAAATAAACAATTTAGTAGAACTCAGAGAGGGGTCCAGGACCAGGACTCCGTCGAAGGGATTTGAGTCAAATTAAACCTTTAAGGCTACCAGAAATGGAAATTAGACCGACAAAATATTTGCTAAATTTATCGTAAATGAGTTCATTTTGGAAGGAAAATATGTGAATTTTGTACTTCAACTGGCAAAAAAGGCGTTTTTTTGGCGTTTTTGGCAAAAATCGAATTACATCTAGTGCTTAGCTACATTACAGGGAGGGGAGGAGTTTGAACAACTAAAACCCTAACCTAGATCCGCCCTTGGAAAACAAAATATTTATTTAGCACAATTTAGCAATTTCATTTAGTTTGTTCCAACTTAATTTAATTTCATTATTAGAATTTTCATTGATATGAATTTTTGCCACTATCAATTATTTTCTTCCTCAAATGAAAAAATTAGTGACAAATCCCAAATCAACCCCATTTACATTTTTCAAAAAGTCACGACGTCGTTTACGCGCTTACTACCACCTGGTCTTCACATGTCCTATTTTTCAGTACCCCCTCCCCCCTAAACTGCAGATGTCATTAATGGATCGTCCCTTGCATGCTGCAATTCAAGATTTATTTAGCTATTTCTTGTTTTCTAGCAAAAAACAACAATTAATAGGGAAAACCACGAAATTGACTATTAGGGAATTTTGTGGATGTAAATGTACATGTTTTTGAATTCGCTTTCTGTGATTTTAATAATTGCATGGAAATATATTTTCCTGAAAATAATTTTACGACATATACAAATGTGTAAGAATGATGAATAAAAGCAGTGAGTTTGGTATTATCATTACTATTCATATGTATATGTACATTATGTATAGGTATTGGTTAAAGCTAAAGAATGCAATTATTGAAAATAAATGTTTTTCGGTTTCCCACATTGTTCATTTAAATTTTCTGAAGACCGCATACTCGTACTAAAAGTAAAACCTTGTTCTAAGGAGAACTAAATCGTCGTTGTATACTGTTGGCAGTGATAATGGTTACAACACGGAAAATGAATGATCATAATTCCTCAAGGGAACGTTTTTGTTCAATTTGCCATCACTACAGTTTGCTGAGTGATTGTGTTGAATTTTTGTTGTGTAAGTGGAAACCGGCAACCACTGTAATTGTCTATAAAACTAATTTAATGACTGTAAGTGTTTTGAACCATAAAATTTTTCAAGAATTTCACTACCATGATTTAAACTAAATCTGTCCATTTGACAGCGCATGCATTCGCTGCATAGCACACCGCATACAATTAGTTAAATAGGATATATATCATAATAATGAGATAATAACGTACCTATTACTATTATAAGCATTTAGTGTAATATTCTCCCTGGTGAACCGAACAGTGAGAATCTGCAAAGATTACAATTAATGTGAATCTCGTTCCCTTGAAGCGTGAAAAATATTGCTACTAGTTAGCAAAAAATAAAACGAACGCCTACAACAGTCTGATCAAAAGTATATAAATATTTGAAATATGCATTCATTACAAGACTATTTATTGTCTGGGGGCAGTGCAAAGTTTTCGTATGCTTACAATTCGATATTTTTCCAGATGCATGGAGTCCTAAGACACAAATTTTTCAAAGAAACATTATTTCGTGGAATTCGTATTTCGTAAATTTTAGAATAATGGGTGCATTTGAAGAGATTTGTTACACAATCATAATTTCCTTTATTAAATTTTATAAATTTGTCCAATCAAGCATTTACACGTTATTCGATAAGCAAATAAAAAAATCGATTCAGAAAGGATTCCAAGAGAAAGACATTATGATTAACGGAACTCGTCCATGGGATATCAAAGTCAAGAATGAAAAATTTTATAATACAGTTGCGACTTATGGTGAGGACGGATTCGTTCAGAGTTTCATTGATGAATGGTGGGATACTGAGGATTTGGAAAAGTTGCTAACCAACACTCTGGCCACATCCGGCAATGGAAAGAAAAAATCTAGCCTCAGCAAGCGAATCGACCAAATATTTCATTATCTAGAAATTGATTTATTCAATCATCAAACAAAGGAAAGAGCTTTTGAGGTTGGAGAACAACATTATGATTTGGGTAAGTAGAATTTTTTGATAAAATGGGGGTGTTTTGACCACGCCACTGGAAAAAACGGTTTTTACCGCTGGTATTTAGCCGGGTGGTAAAAACTATGGTTAGCACATGCGCTATCAGTTGGAAATATTATGCAAACATTGTTTTTACCATAAAACTGATAAAAACCCCAAAATGACCGTGATTATACAAATGGTAAATTCTGATTGTTTTAAGGGTGTTTTAAATACCATATCGCAATCCTGGTTATTACTCACTAAGTATACTTGTTTTAGGAAATGATTTGTACAGCACAATGCTGGGACCCACTATGCAGTACAGCTGTGGCTATTGGCTAAGAGCAAACAATCTCGATGAAGCCCAAATTGAAAAGATGGAATTAGTAGCTCGAAAATTGAAATTGAAACCAGGAATGAGGTTTGTTTTTATATCTGAGTTTTAACAGTTTGGTTCCTAATGCATTTTCAAAATGTTCTACGGTTAATACTGTACAGTATTGTGGTAGTTAATGAATTTCCTGGGGTAAGGGCTAGCTGTCCGCCAATTAAGTTATGCACAAATATTTTGGCTAATTGTTTTGCGTATGCAATGTCATTTGCAATTATTCGAATATTTGAAAAGTAATAACAAAAACATTTATTTTAAAACTGTGAAATCTTAGGGTTTTAGATTTGGGTGGTGGTTTTATGACGTTGGCGCTCCACCTGGCCAAACATTATGATGTAGAAGTGGTGGCCATCACAATTTCCAAAGAGCAGGCCAAGTACGGAAGGGAGAGAGCGGGTAACCTCAAGGTGGACATCCGCGTCCAGGATTACAGAGAAATGAATGAGAAGTTTGACCGAATTTGCTCGATTGGCATCTTGGAACACGTTGGACGGAAGAATTACCGAACTTTTTTTGAAGTTGTCAATCGGTGTCTGGTGGACGATGGAATTTTTCTGTGTCACGCCATTGGGTCAAATTCCAGAAAGATTACCGAGCGCAAGCAAATTTATGAACAAATACATTTTCCCGAATGGGAGGATCCCTTATTACAAGGAGGTGGCCGATGCATCCGAAGATTTGTTCATTATTGAAGACTGGCATAATTTTGGATATGATTATTCCTTGACGCTGCAATGCTGGTGGGACAATTTTGAGAAAGCTTGGCCACAACTCGAAGCTAAATATGGACAGAAATTCTATCGCATTTGGAAAATGTATTTGTTTATCAGTAAGAATATTTTACGGTACAGAAAGTATCAATTGTGGCAAATAGCATTTTCCAAAAGGGGTGTTCAAGAAGGTTACACTTATAGTCGATGAAACACGAAATTTATATCGGCAGGCTAATGAGGTTATCCATCGTTCAGAAAATATCGTATTGGTTTTTATTTTAAACCCACGCCTATTCATTTGAAAATTTAGAACTCAATGTAAACATCTTTTTTCAATACGAAATTGTAGCACGAAAAAAACTTTATTATTGTTTAATTTCAACCTATTGTTCATGCAGCGTGCTTCAATTAACATGTGAACCAGAAAATCCTATTAAATTTATCAATCACAAAATAATTTTGTTCTATTAAGAGCATTTTATTTAATAAAAATTATTTATTAAATTGTTGTGAATACATAAAATTATTATATTTAATATATTTAATCCTTAATCACAGAATTATGAGGATTAATTAATTCCAATCCTTCATCCTAAAAAGTACTACATTGAGTTGAATCCCACTTGAATTTATTCATCGAAAATAATTAAATGTAACTCCTAACCAGCCAAACTAATCATGAATGCCCCTAAAAATAAATTAATTTTAGAAAGTATGCTAAGCACAGTTATTATAATACAATTGGGCTTTTTCAATGTCGAGAGAACTAATAGCTCCTGAGCTTCATGATGAATTGGACCAATGGACTCTTCTTTTAATGTCATTGCAGGTCTGTTTTCATCAATGCCTGCGAACGCGTTGAATGGGTAATGCATTTATAACCCATAAAAGAAATGCGAGATGCACACTATTTTACATAGAGATCTATCTCAGATATACATATAAAAAGTTTTTGGATTTAGTACTAAAGTTGATTCAGGTGCAGTTATTACGCTTTCATTGGTCATAGTAACCTTTGTGAACCGAAGAGTGAGAACTTTCGCAGATATGAATGAATTCGTCAATCCAAATACGTGGCATCTGCAGAGAGATTTTTTCTCCAATAAAATTAACATGCATTTGGTGAATCCATATAGTGAATGTATACTTACCCCACGTTGTTATATTGACATTCTAATTATCTATTGTTTTTCTACCTCCCAATATGCAAGCAAGATCTAATACGTGTACCTTCAACAACATGATGCAGAAATATATTCAGATTTTCATGAGCAGACCATCATTGTCTCTCTGTCGACAGTAGCACCTGGAAAAAGTTGATAATTGCACAGATAAAGTACACTGACACGTAATTCTCAGTGAAAATAATTTTGTAGAGAAAATCCGATATAATGGGTTCACTTGACGATATCTGTTACACCATAATCATATTCTTTATTAGATTTTATAAAATGGTTCAATCAAATATTTTCAAATTATTTGTCAATCAAACAAAGAACTCAGTTGAGAAAGGATTTCTTCAGAAAGACATTCTGATTAACGGAACTCGTCCATGGGATATCACAGTAAAGAACCAAAAATTTTATAATACACTTGCGACATATGGTGAGGACGGATTTGTCCAGAGTTTTATTGATGGGTGGTGGGACACTGAGGATTTAGAACAATTGTTAACCAAAACTGTGACGACCACATCGGGAAAACGGAAGGCTAAGCTTAGTTTTAGCAACAGAATCGACAAACTATTCCATTATTTAGAAATTGATTTATTCAATCATCAAACAAAGGAAAGGGCTTTTGAAGTTGGAGAACAACATTATGATTTGGGTAAGCACAAATTTTTATTTTTATTTTACGTGTGACCTAAATTATTACTAACAATAAGTATGTATACTTTTTTAGGAAATGATTTGTACAGCGCTATGCTGGGTCCCAGTATGCAGTACAGCTGTGGATATTGGCTACGAGCGAACAATCTCGACGAAGCTCAAACTGCAAAAATGGAATTGGTTGCCCGAAAATTAAAATTGAAACCTGGAATGAGGTTAGCTTTCAAATTATTCTAAATAGGGGTCATTCATATAGGATGTTCGGAAAAGTGGAAATTTTTGAACTACTTTCTCTGTGTCTCACAAAGTTGCCCACCTACGGGTTCTCCAGTAACCATTTAGCATTATGGCTACCGGATAATTCGTAGATGGCCAACTCGTAGGGTGGGTAGCAAATACGTATGTAAACCCAACTTGCAAACTTGTAGGGGCGAACATTATTTAAATTTTTTCAATACAAATACACGACATAATGATAAAAATTTGAACGAAATAGAGGTCAATTTTAAATTAGTCATAATAAGGAAAACACGGCAAGTACAGTGGAGTTTTTTTTAGGAAACCAGGAATGTATGTGTAGTGTAGTATGCAATTAGTATAGGTATTTTGTTTGGCATTGCATATTGCTACAATATTAGACCATAAATGTATAATTGATTGCATTACTCAATTGAATTTATAGGAATTTAATTTTTAGTGTATATTTAGTTAACATGTTTGTAGTTTTCGCGGTAATAGTTTTCAACCTATTTCCCAACTACTTTACTTTACGTTTTGTACAAATAATACATCTGGAAATATGAATGGGTGATTTTAAATGAAATATCTTTTGATTAGTTTTTCCCCCCGCTAATCCACACCCCCTCGGCCAGAACAACAGACTGCACGACGTTCATTCGCATCCCAAGGCCACTACTAGCCCCCCAGCAAGAAACAGTCTGTTGTTTTCTGCTGGGGGGCTAAAATCATAAAATACATTTGATATGATACTTATTAACGTGAATAACAGAAAACGCCGATTGGGCCCTTAGACGCAGGGGAGGGGCCGCATGGTCGTATGTACAACCACGCAGCCGATTCACTCTTTCAAGTGGAACAGTACAAGTACTCGCAACACATGATTTCATTGACGGCAGAATATTTCGGAAGAAATTTTTCTTCCTTCATCCCTTTCAATTTTGTTTATTGATGATAATAAATATTGGTTTTATTATTCTACTTCAGAAATTGCATTAAAATATTTCGGTTCAGATACAAATGCATTCTAAAAAGAGAAATTTTGATTATTAACGTTTCATTGCTTTCATAAATCGTATTTGTGCATTTTAAATTCTAGTGCTCATTTTAGCGCTGGAAAGTTTGTTTTGTAAGGAAGTTGAAAATTTTTGTATGCCCCTAGCTTATAGTGCGCAGCGTAAACCAAAAAAAGTGTATTTACGCACCGCGTAATACGCAGTGCGTCAAAGTGATAAGCGCGTAAAATGATTACTTAGAAACCGCGTTATAGGCGATTACTGGTTGCAAGACTTGTATTTCAATTAAATTTCAGTTCTTTTGATGATTGTAAAATAATACAAATTCTATAAATTTAGGGTGTTAGACATCGGAGGCGGTTGGATGACATTTGCGCTCTACTTGGCCAAACATTATGAAGTGGAAGTGGTAGCTATCACAATTTCCAAAGAGCAGGCCAAATACGGAATAGAGAGAGCTGGTAACCTGAAGGTTGACATCCGTGTCCAGGATTACAGAGAAATAAACGAGAAGTTTGACCGAATTTGCTCGATTGGTATGATGGAACATGTGGGACGAAAAAATTACAGGAATTTTTTTGAAGTTGTGAATCGGTGTCTGGTGGACGATGGAATTTTTTTATGCCACACCATTGGCTCAAATTCTAGAAAAATCCCAAGCACGAGCAAATTTATAAACAAATACATTTTCCCGAATGGGAGGATCCCTTATTACAAGGAAGTAGCCGATGCATCCGAAGATTTGTTCATTATTGAAGACTGGCATAATTTTGGATATGATTATTCTCTGACGCTTCAATGCTGGTGGGACAATTTTGAGAAAGCTTGGCCACAACTCGAAGCTAAATATGGACAGAAATTCTATCGCATTTGGAAAATGTATATATTCAATAGTAAGAAAGTTTTTCGTTACAGGAAATATCAATTGTGGCAAATAACATTTTCCAAAAAGGGGCTTGAAGAAGGTTACGTTTATGCTCGATGACATTCCAAAACTGATGTATGGAATTGTCCAATTTTTCTGTTTAAGAAGATCTGGAACCATCTGAACACTTTTAGTTGCCTAAAATCACCTTTTTAAATTGTATTGTGATCCTGACATTTGCAGTATGTACATATAAGAAAATAAACCAAAAATAAACACGTAACGTATGTAGTCTTAATTTATAAGGTTGTGAATTTGTGAAGGAAAACCTTATGTGCACAAATCCCTGAAATTACACTTTACTCTCCTGTAATTTAATTTGGCTATCTACATATGAAAGGATGATTGTTAGCTGTAGCTAATCACATGTTCTACGTATTGACAAAAAAGTTAAGCCTACTTTGACTGTAGGTAGATAGAAAATTAGAATCTGCTTGATTTGGGAAATTCCACTGGTCAGTTTGGTTTACAGTTAAATGTCTGTTTGTGATCACCGTAGCCGTCCATGCAAAACCGTCTTATGAATTATTAAATATGATTTGAGATGTTAATTGATGATAGAATCTTAGTTGGATGACAATTGAGTCATCTGGTAAGGATGTTTGCAAATCGTTGAAATAGAAATTAAAACATTTTTTTGCACATTCGGTTTGGGAAATTTAACTCTCACTTTTGCTCACTAGTGTTATTGCATATGGGAAAATGCACCAATTGTTATTGTTACATGGAAATTTTTGAGAGCAATTCTTACCTACATCCTGATCTTTTTTTGATGCGTTGTTTGTTCGATGTGATAGCCCTTGTTCTGAACTACAAGTCTACATCTTTTTTACCAGGAATAAAACATTTGACGACATTTCTCAGAGGTGACTTTGTGCCACTCATCACTCATCATTCAGAACACTCCAAAGTCCATTAACAGTTTTCGTTTATCTGTGAAATGCTTGTTTTTTCAGCAATTAAAATTCGGAAAAGTCTAATGTAGCAATGCCCAGTGATTGCGAATGTATTTCTGCATGTGGAATGAGCTCCGGATAGAAACCGCCGTATTGGTGGGTTGCTGGGTGATATGTGAGCTATCTTTATCATGATGAATAAAAACTGTGGCTTCCTCTCCTGCGTACAAAATTTGAATTTATTTTTCCACCAATGGTACCAAAAAATCCGAAATTTATCGCTCTACAGTAGGTCGACGGGCATTGGTTAGACTGTTACGATAATGAATGCAATAAACAGTTGTAATTTTTACACTTTATATTTTATTCTGATTTTTTAACACAACATGAAAAATCTTAGTGATATTAAAATCTCCTTATCTTCATTAACTAGTGACTTTTCTACTACAAAAACAATTTAATTCTAGACAGGCACGTGATGGTAATGAAACACCTCCAAAGCTTTCAATAGATTGTCGTCGTATAAATATATTAGAATGTATTAGTTGTATTTATTAAGGAACGTGTATTCTGGATCAATCGTTAATATTTTAAGGAATGGCGCGTCGAAGATTCAAAGCGTCTCTCAACATGAAATTTCTTAAAGCCCACAGAGCATTCTCAGCGGACCCATGACTTCCAACTCCGTTGCCCAACCAATTAACTGGTAATTTATTCGGATCCGGCACCGGTGTATTTTCCGCCGTTGCACTTAAAGTTTTTTCCCAGTTCTTTTTGCGAAGATACCGCTCTTTATGCAAATTCGTAATGTATCTAAAATGTACAATGTAAAAAATCAAATGTACTTGAACGTAATTGCTAAGTAGTCAAAGTACTTATTGTTAGTTTTAAAATGATATACGTTATATAGTCCTCTGAGTGAAGGATTTTATGCGTTCGCGGCGGGACTGACACGAAAAGTGGTTCGGGGGCAGCAGGGTCCACTGTCACAGTCTGGGATGCATTGGACGCTACTGTGGCGGCTGTAAAAATTCACATTGATTCTTGAAAATGTAATTTTGACTTTTTATCATAATTACAATAATTAGAAAAAGTGTGCATTACAACATTTAAAGCCACTAGCAGAATTTCAAGGAGGGACAACAATGTGTACAAATAAAGACAAAAAAATTGAAAACGCTGTAAAATGAAAAAAAAATCAAATTAAAACTAAAACTCACAACCAAGCTGAGGAGGATGAACAATATCAGTGCCGACAGTTCCTACATATTCGGATTTCATAGAACTCGCAGATGCCGTAGCAACTTTAGGATTACGTGAGCTCACAAATTTGCTACAAACACGCACAAATTCATTTCATTAATTAATTCATTAATCAAAAATAATTCTAAACGGAAAGGATCATACTTGCTCCTCATATCCGGAAGGACTATACGTCCGTTTCCTTTGGAAATGTGAATGTCCTTCACGTGTTTGAACAATCTGACTATCGATGGAAAAGGAGGTAAAGCTTTCTTGACTCGAGAACAGTTCTTCCACTTACACTGATACTCCCCTTAAAATTTAAACCAAATTCAATTAAGTATCTTTCCAGAAGAAATTCAATTTATTACAACTGGACAACGTTAGGTAGTTATTTTTTTGGAAATTGTAATTTTGCTTACCTGCTGGAACGTTTTTCCCTTTACCGACGTGAGGCTGCTTAAAACTAGTGCTCACGTGTCCATTGGGTTCTCGAATACAGTGCTCGATCAAATCCAATGGGTCTTCAAATTGCAAATCACAACCATCCCAGCAACATTCAAAAATCCAATCCGGATCGATTTTCTGTTTCGTTATCAAGGCCACCATATCCCGTTCTTTGCTGGGAGTCTGATTGGAATTCTTCGGGTTCATTCCCGAGACAGGAGTTTCGTCTCTCTCCATTTTCATTGCTTTAGCTCGACTTTCGTACACAAATTTCTCATTTGCCGTCAATGTTCGCCACTGTTAATTCATTCATTTTATTTAACAATTTTTTTGTTATTAAATTTTCATTAATTCATATAAAATAATAAGTGAAAATTACCTCACTGCCAACGATTCGACTGATTTCTCCGAAAGTGGCCGTGGGATTTTTCTCAGTGGCAAATTTTCTCACTTCGCTGGAATATACAATGAAGCCCGTGAGTACTTTCTTGCCTGGAGTTTTGGCTGACTTTTTGGTGGCTGGTGTTGATGGCGTGGTTGGAGTGGGATACTTAATTTCAAGTGTACCTTCCTGATGAATTCCAATAGGAGGCGGTGGACCATCGTTCGAGTCTTCCACTTCCGACAACATTGCCAAGTTCTGCAAAAATTTCAAAGAACATACAATAATGCATTAATTATCCAAACATCAAGATTCATTGAAATTAATTTTGTCGTGTCATGTACGGAAGACAATAATTTTTCAGATTTAATCTTCTCTACAGTTGCTGTCATTGGCTGTGGCATTTCCGGTATGATTGTGGGTATAATGTTTCCTTCCCTGTCAACTGTGACGAGTGAAATCGGCCGCCGGAAATAATATATTTCATCTTGATGAACTCGGCGATCATGATGTTCTGTTTTCGTGAGTCCTTTAAATTTCTTTAGAAATAAATAAATGTAATGAATTATTTAATATTATTTAAAATAAATTTAATGAATATATACTTTTATCTGTCTTTGGCCCTCTTCATACAAACTCTCACACACATAAACATCGTTTTCAGCAATTTCAGTCAAACGAACTAAAACAAACAAAAAATGAAATTATAAAATTTCCCTCCAAAAAACGACAAAAACATACAACTTACATCTCATGAACTCTTTCACGTCGAGAACGGAACATTTTCCGCATATACTCAATAGAGGATTCGTATCTTCGATTGAACTCTGGAAGATTTCTTGTTTGTAAAAGACTCGACCAGGCGGAACGCTGGAAGAGCTCGTTTCCGATAAGACCTCCGCTAAGGACGTAAACCAGGGCCCGTGGAAATAAGTAATTCCGCTGGGAAATAATTAATTAATTGAAACACTAAATAAGAATTTTTGAAAACACACGCGAGGACAAGCGTGAAAATAATTTAATACGTACTTTATGTCAGCCCACATTGTGTCAACTTTTGCAACCAATTTCTTAGAATCTTCAACTCTGACATAAACGTAGTCACCTGTACGAATGGGACCACACGGCAAAGTGTACTGGATATAAAATGTCGAGTCTTCCATCCCCACAATGGGCTCACCGAGCTCAATGTTCTACAATAAAGGGAAATCAGAGGAAAATGTCACAGTTTATTTCCAATATTAAGTTTCGGTTTTTATTCGTCATATAGACGGGATTTTACTTACAGGGAACTCTTCTTGAGCAACTTTGTCCACGTCGTCTTCAAGGTGTTGAAGTTCTTCCTTGTGTTTCTCTATCTGGTCTCTGAAGACAGACGCAACTCGAATCGGCTCCAGAGCCTTTGGTCTTGCCACCAGTTTCACCTTAAATTAAAATTGAATGCCTACGTCAATCCACTTTTCACGATTCATTAGAATTCCCCACGATAATTTATTCACAATTTTCTTACTCGTTCAGAGCCAAAAGTCCAAGCCTTGAGCTTGAAAAAGCTTTTGCTGCGTGATGAATAACGACTCTCGCACACGTAAACATCTTCATCGGCGTATCCTTCAGGTGCGTAGTTGAAGTACTCTTTCCCCTTCACGGTCATCACCCAACATTTGCCCACAATTTCACTCAATTGAGCTGTCGAACGAACTTCACTCCGAAAAACTTCCTAATAAAATAATTTAAATCTTCACTTTAAAAATTGCACACCAAAATTAATTAATAAAATATGAGGAAACAAAGGACTAACCTTTTCGAGAAACTTTCGTGTTGGAATGTGGTAAGTTTGATCAGATCTAAAGAAGAAAATTCCGTCGAGCATCTTTGAACCATCTGCCGCCGTCCATAATTTCTGAATATTGATAATATTCGGTTTAAGAATGTCTTTCGAGGCATTTGTCCCAATAGCACTTGCTCCATCCGATCCAAACGGTTCCGTCGAAGCGGGAATGTAAACAAAGTCACCCACGTTGAATGTCTGTTCGTTGTAACTCTCACTCTACATAAAAGTGCACAAAAATCATTCCTCTGCTCCGCGCAAACTTCTACCTCAATTTCACTTTCCGTCTTATATTAATTCTCATAGCAGTGCCAGTGCCCTTTTGCTCCTTTCACAAGTTCATTTTCTATTTTCAATGATTTGTTGTAAACTTATGATTAGTGTCTGCTGCTTTTTTTCGGTAGATATTTTTTTAATGTCAAATATTGCCAAAGACTGTTAGACGCGATTATACTTTGACATTATCGAAAATCGAAAAAGATCTCTCTTCTTCATATTTCTATAATAATAATAATAATAAATTGGGTCAAAACGATTAGGAAACTTTTAAAAGCTTTACTTGTGAACTTTGTATTGCTGCTGTTGTCTCCTCTTTCTTTACCACTGTCAAGTTTAAATCCTCATCCTGAAGAACTTCTCGACTCTTCTTTTCTGTTCTGACGGCTTCCACGGATCTCACCAGATCCAGCTGAGTGAAAATTAAAAGTGGCATTGTCAGTTGTGCGATTGAGAGTCGTTGACTGATCTTTATCTTGTACAAGATATTAATTGAACTTTTCAAATAGCCAAAAAGTATACAAAAAAAATTTACAAAATACCAGTGTGTACGATAATGCAGGAGATTTTAACGTTTCTCCTTTACTACAGATTTCGTCTCTAGACCTAAGTAAAATTAAATCATGTAATATGTTGATTCAACAAATTATTTAATGCTTGAAAACATGATAATAAAGAACGAACTTGATGAAGAACGAATGGAGTACATTGGAGTCTTCAAATAGTTGCGAATCAGTTCGGCTCTTAATTCTGGCTCTCTCGAAGCAGAGAAACATGTCTCTTTGAAAAGTGTCCAATCTTTTATAGAATCCTCGGTCAAGACGACTTTTTATTAAATCCAAAGACAGTTGTCTCATTCTTAAATTTAAAAATATGTTAAATCCAATTTCTTAACTAGCATTTTAACTAACTATTTTATAAATAAATAAATAACTAAAACTTGGTCCTTTTTATACATTTGTCCATCAATGTCGTCAAAATCTTGTAGCTCTGACATGGTATCAGTTAAGCATCGTCCTTCCTCATCCCGATGATTGTAAACCTATTAACAACATTTATGATTAACTTTTATTCAATTACATATTATAGGCATCCACAAAATATGCAAATTATTATATTTATACAGCTGTAAAGATGGAGGTTAGTATTTCTTGAACCACTCCGGTGACATCAGGAACTCGGTTGTCGTCAGCGGATAAAGTGAATTTTGTCTGAAGAACCAATGTCTGAAGAATTAGTGCATCCTTATAAATCTGAGAATCAGGCTCGTTGAATTTACACGCATTGTCAAACATTAGCATTATGTCTGCGTTCAGCTGTTCAAGAGATTCATACGAGTTCGTCTTTTGCTTGTGGCAGATACGATCAAGATCAATTGGGTTCTTAATTACTTCGTAGTACTCCGGGTACTCCTAATAAAAATTTAAAAAAATCAATAATATATTATTGAATAAAATAATATTCAACTTTTGTGCAATTATTAAATTTCACCATTTTAGACGGTAGTTTGTGAAATATTGTCGACAGAATTCTACCATTTTTATCCTTGTGGTCCTTTACTGATTCCAATAATTTCCTTTGCTTTTGCAATTGCACAGGATTCGTTTTTCTACAGAAATAAAAAGAAAGTCCAGCTTTGAAAATAATAAATATAATTACAACAATGAAAATATAAAATATACTTTTTCGTTTTAGTTTTGATTGTGGGATCGGGGCCGAGTTCCTTCATAGTTTCGCCAAGAAGTTTTTCTAACGTGTCTGCATCCTTGTAAATAGCTGATCCTTCCTCGTTGTATTGTCGACAGTTTGTAAACATGAGCTGAATTTATAATCACAATGTATTCATTATTATTAGCAATAATTTATTTGAAAAATAATTAGTAGTCAAAAAATTAAAAAACACGTGTAAACCTTCAAGTCCTTAACAAGTTCTGCAGTGCAAGTGTACATGTCATTTTCAATATTATATTTAATTGTGACCATGTCAATTGGCTCAAGAATCACTTCGTAGTAGTCGGGATAAATTTTTTTCGAAGGTTTATCCATAAACAATGTAATTGGACCACGACCATCGCACTTTAAAAATAAAATTTAAGCAAGTCAAACAACAATAAGAATATTATTCTATAAACAACAAAGAATTGGATCAAATGACTTACAACGTATTCCAACAGAGTTCGAAAAATTGTCATGTAGCGTCTTTTCATTTGTTCTTTGAATGTGGTTGCTACTTTCTGGTTTTTATCATCTTTTATGAGCGTTTTAGCGAATGTAACGGAAACCGGCAGAGATTCTTTTGGTGGTGGTTTTGCATTGACGGGAACTTTTTTCCCTGCAGAATTTGTGATTTTATTACTGATTTCGGGAACATTGGCAGCTGTGTTATGGCGATGTGGGGATCCAGACATGGAGGAATCCTTTTCTGTAATCAACAATTGAAGTGGAGAAGTGAAACCTTTTGTATCCACGGGAGCCTCATCATTGGAGATCTCTTCTTCAATTTCCATCTTCTCCAGGAGTTGTTGCACCGTGGCTTGCATTACTTTTTGTAACTTGACGGCTGATTTGTAGAGACTCGAGTCTGGTCTGTTGTATGCCTTTGCATTTTCAAACATGATATTGAAATCAGCTTGAACTTGTGTCAAATTCACGTATTCCCCACGACGGATTCTCATTTTAATTTGAGACAAAGAAATTGGCGTTCTTATTTCCTCGTAGTAATCCGGATAATCTCTCCGAGGCGGTAGCCGTCTGAAAGGCTGGCTCAGAGTGAAACCAGAGACACTTTCATAAAGGATCCACATTGGATTTTCCTTGTCGTCAACCTGGTGGTCCCCGTCATCCTCCTCACCTTCATCCAACACATATTCCTCTTCGTCTACCATTTCCTCGTCTTCCTCCTCCTTGTGGCTGAGATCAGTGGTTGTGCCAGATCCATTTCGCAATCGCCGATTTCTAATCCGCTCGCTGGTCTTTCCAGGAGTCGCTCCCGTTTCAATCCCGTTTACAATGTCCGCCTTTTTACACGACACGATTTTCTTCAACAACTTTGAATATTTGTAAATCTGAGAACTCGGCTCATTAAATGCACAAGCATTTTTACACATGAGATCTAAATCTTTTTCCATTTCAAACGGAGTGCTATATTCTCCTAAAATATGAATGAATTGTAACACAATTAAATTAATTAAGCACACAAAATATTTCAACACATAAAATTTTCCTTACCTGCTCGCATTTTTGCGGCAATCACTTTGAGATCGATTGGATTATCAATAACATCGTAATATTCCGGACATCTTTTCTTTGACGGCAACAGCTGGAACGCTGTGTGCAGAGATCTCCCGTCTCCGTCTTTGGCCAACATGACAGCAGTAAAAAGTTCGTCAAGTTGAACCGATAATGTGGCATCCCTTTGATCTTCTCCTCCGTCAACTTCTCCGAACGAGGCTGGCCTTTTGACCTCCATCGTCGGTGCAGCTCTTTCAGCCTTTCATCCACAAACAAACACGTTAAGATTCACCCACTACAAAAAAGTGGTCAATTGCACCAACAATAAATAATAAACGTAGCTTGGAGTCTCTACCGGTTTTGCCATCTTCCAAACAACTTTTCTTTTTCGATCTCCTTCTTCAAAAGGATTGCCACGGTCGAAAAGACGGCATTTACTTTCAACGAATAACTGAAAATGAGAAGATTATGTAGTGCAAAACTGTTTCCACATTTTGACATTGCGATGGACAAAGAAAATAAATTACGTACCTCCCATAAATCACAGGCGTCTTTGTACTCTTGAGAAGATCTTTTATAAAATATAAATAAGATTTAAACGAAATTCATAATATTAATAAAATTATATTTTGTATAAATATATAATAACCCGTTATAAAACGCTTTAGCGTTTGTCACCATCAAATCCACGTCCGTTGACATTTGATCAATGCCTATGTATTCGTCCATTCTGATTTTTTGTTGGATTCTTAACAGATCAATTGGATTATTCACGACCTATATTTCATACAAACAACACATAATATTCCACTTTACATGTTTATATTTATTTAAACCATTTATTAGATTTACTTCG
>JABASC010002753.1:0-16367 GCA_019776185.1 Plutomurus gul
GTTTCCGTGGCCTCGGGCATGAATCTCGTCTCAGCACTGGCAGTTGGTGTAATGATCATGGAAGTGCTCTCGAGCACTTGAGCCTATGCCATCCATTACAAAAAATATGAAAATTATATTTCAAGTTTGAATTGTTTCCCTGTTTACATACGTCTAAAGCCGGCATATATGTATATTTTGTCTAATATATCAGGGCTTCCCCTCAGAACCTCGATTTAGCAAGGGACCTCAAAATGGAAATCATTGCTAATATTTTTCCCCAGTGTATCACTTTTTCGAAAAATAATTGTTTGAATATCTTCCAAAAAAATTCGTATTTCGAAAAACTGTGAAAAGCAACCCTCGCCATCGGTTAGGGTTCTCCCATACTGAAAACGGTTTTCAATTTAATCCAAATTGCGGATGTTATAGGGGGACTAAAACTGTGTAAAATGTAGTAACATATATTTTCCCAGTTGTTTTAAGACCACATCGGTATTTGCAAGTCGTAAACAAGAAATTTTGGGATTTTTTTTTCGATATTTTTCGAAAAATTTTGAAAAAACTTCGAATTTCGAAAAAGTATGAAAAACAAACCCTTAGCATTGGTTAGTGGTGTCTGAAACTGAAAACCGATTTCGCGTATCACCTTTACTTTCTGAGATAATGGTGGGGGGAGCTAACGAAAACGTCCACTTTGAAAACTATTCCCCCCACAAGGGGAGGTATATTACCGTTTTCATATGATTTTCGTGACTTTTACACCCAGTGCTACACTGGGGAAAAATATTAGCAATGATTTCCATTTTGAGGCCCCTTGCTAAATCGAGGTCTGAGCGAAGCCCTCATATTACATAAGATACAAAACCAGCGGAGATATTATTTAGTAGTACATTTAATGACTTACGTAAATTCCATCAATGTAAGTGCCGTAAACATCAGTAGAGTAAAGCGTGGTGGTTCGGTCAGCAACATCCGAACTCACGACAGTTGACAGGAGGCCAGTTGGCAAATCATAATCTTGGTACTCTGAGTCTTTGTCACTCGAAGCAACCTGTTGTTTCTCTGGCTTCACGCTGCCAATCGCTCTTCCTGCTAAAGATGCTGATGCGGCAACAGCAGGAGCTGTGGATGTCGCCGAGCCACCAACAATATTCGTGACCGTCTCGAGATTACTGTTCACCACCGTCGACTCTCCAATGTAAGAAGTCGTGTAGTAGGTGTACGTCGTAAAATATGTTGTCAATTCCACTTCAGAGGCTGCCACAGGTGCAACTGTCTCTTTGGGGACGATTTCATTGTTCTCTGTTGCCTTAATCGCCTTCGGTGACTTGGAAACTGTGGAGGAGCCACCAACATCATCAACACCTGGTGTCACCACATTCGACACGGTCTCTTCACGACTGTTGATCACATTCGAGCCATCTTTGAAGGAAGTAGTCCAGTAGGTGTATGTTGTAAAGTAAGTGATGGGGTAGGTTGGATCCACTGTGGCTGTCACTGGAGCATCGCTCGCAGCACTAGCACTTCCATCACCATTGTCACTGACAACATTCGTCACGGTCTCCAAACGACTGGACACTGTTGACGAGCTGCCCTTGTAGTAGGTGGTGAAGAATGTGAACGTTGTAAAGTACGTTTTCAATGCTGGAGTCGCTTTCACATCGTTCTCTCCGTCACTATTCACGCTGTTTCCCTTCTCAGATTCCAGTTCGTGTTCATCGTACACGGATTTATCAGTGGTGATTCCTTCAGAGCCTTCTAATTCGTAGTAGTCTTTATGTGGCTCAACTGTGGTAACATCTTGCTCGGAATCTTTCACTGTTGTTTCGCTTGTTTCGCTCAAATGACTTCCAAGTCCATTCAGGTCATCGTCTAAGGTCACCTTTCTGGTGGAAGCAGATCTGCCTGATAATTTCGTTGGCTCGATTGGCTTGACGGGACCAGATCTGATTGTGGACTCTCCAACCATAACGTTTGTGAAGGTTTCCAAGGAGCTCTTGAGCTGACTTGTGCCGTCACGAGTGATTGTGGTCAAGTATGTGTACGTTGTGTAGAATGTGGTTTCCTTGTCTTTAACTTTACTACTTCCTTTATTTATCAGAGCGACCGGAGACGATGTGACTTTGTCTTCTTCGTCGTAGTAATTGTAATCATCGCTGAAACTGGCTGTGCTTAATGATGGGGTGGTGGTTGATGCGACAATGGAGGATGTTAGTGGCACTTGACGGCCAACTGTTGGCACAATGTTTGTAAATACTTCCGTGCGGCTCTTGATTGAAGTTTCATCTCCATTGAACAGAGTCGTGAAGTAAGTGTATGTTGTATAGAATGTTTTCAGAACGGTGGTCAAGGAGCTGGGCTCAAGCTTTCGTGTGTACACGGGTGACTTCAGATCGGAGGATTCGGGAGCCACTGGAGAATTCAAGCTGGAGGAACCTTTCGGTCTTTTAATGACAGAGTACTTACCCCCTCTTGATGATGAGGGAGAGGGAGAAGACGCTCCAGCTCCTGTGGAGCCTCCGAGATATGCACTGCTGCTAAATCTGGGGCTAGCTGTTTTGAATCCACTCGATTGGAATTTGTTGCTGGATGTGGGCTGGATTTTGGATGTGGTGCTCGCCCCTGCTCCATGAGTCAGCGTGACAATATTGGAAACAATTTCTTCGCGGCTGGACACACTGCTGGTCTGACCGGTGAAGAAAGTCGTCAAATATGTGTAAGTAGTGTAGAAAGTTTTGTAGATAATTTGTGAGCTTGAAGGACGGATTTTTGATTTGGACTTGCTATTTAAATTTATAGATGTGTCTTTGGTTGAGAGCGACTCTTCAGAACCAGAGCCAGAGCCAGACGCCGAAGGATTGATAAAGTTTGTGAATGTTTTCCGAACGAGACCCTTGTGACTGCTTGTGACTTCACGAGAAATAACAGAAGTCAAAGTAGTATCATCTTTTGGAATGAAGAAAGTAGTGTAGTAAGTATACGTTCTGTACACAGTTGTTGGGAGAGTGCGAGTGACATAGACAGTTTGCTCTTCATCAGAATTGCTGGCTGGAGTTGCTTCCAGTTGGTCTTTGTCTACAATAATTTGTTCCTTTGGACTGCCTTGAACCTTTCTCCTCGTGTCAATCTCATTCTCAGTTTCTGGGTCTTTCTCTGTCGTACCGTCGTACTCGTCCTCATAGGAATCCTCTAGCTGCACCCTTCCCGTTGTAGTTAAGAACTCACCATCATCTTCACCATCTTCATCGTCGAGCTCAATAACAATGGGCTTGGGCTTGCTCTTGTTCTTTTTATTTCGGTCAGTGCTGCTCTCAGTAGTCGTGCTCACAGACACTTCCATGCGGTCAAGATTCGTGTCGAAAGGTGATTTGAACTTGAGATTTGGCTGCTTCCGTTCAGTAGTTGTTTCAGATTCCACATCATCATTAGAGCTCTCTGTTGTGGTCACCTCGTAGCTGTAAACGGAGGCTGTGGCAGAGGGCCGTGAAAATTTGGCCACAGGCGTCGGTCTGATTCGAGAGGATGTTGGAGTGGTCACAGAAGAACCCTCTCCAGCCACTTTAGACGGTAGTATGAAATACACCTTGCTCGTGCTCTTAATGACTTGAGCATAACTGCTGCCAATAAATGTGCCATACACCAAAGATGTGTACAATGTTGTCGTACTGTCTTTCACAACCGTTCCCACAATCGATGTTACCAGTCCGGTGGGATTCACTTGATCTGTTTGAAAAACGGCAGTGGAGGCTGTCGAGTACACACCGGAAGCAGAAGCAGAGGCAGAAGCCGAGGCTGACTTTCTTGGAATGAATGTGGGAGTCACCAAACCCTCTAATGGGTCTAATGTGGGACTAGACACAACTCGAGTTTTCTCCTGCTCCTCTGCTACTGGAGTGCGACTTACTTTCGGGGTGAATCTCACTCGGTTGGAATTCGAGAACAGGGAATTCCTACGACTTGCCAACACCGAGGAAGGCGATGGGGAAACGAATGATGGAGTTGCAAGTGAAATCGAATCAATTTTAATGGTTTTTGCACCTTGTTTTTGCAGTAAAATTCTCGAGTCTTTCTGTTCCACATTACTCAAAACAGTTTGTTTTCCAGATATTGTGACGGTTGTGTCACTGGGTGAAATCTCCGTGGTCGTCTCATCATCTTCGTTCTTTTGCTTATAGATCACAGAAGAAGATTGTTGTTTCGGTTTACTGCCGGCAGACTGAGAGACAGAGAAACGTACATGCTCGTCTTCAACTCTACGAGGTGTGGTGGTAGACTCGTCCTCATCCGTGTTGTAGACAAAGCGAGTGGGTGCCACAACGGGGGATGAGGGTTGCTGTGTCTTGGTGGCATGCACGGACAGATCTTCAATCATTTTGGTGCGCGGCATGAACACAATTACTGTATTGCCGACTGTGGTCGTGAAATCGGCAAAGCCCACATAAGTGACTGTGGCACGACCGGTGGACGCCGCACTCTGAAGATCACTGTCTACATCATTAAATCGAGCTACATTATCGAATCCTTTGAAAGCTCTGTGACTTCTGTCAGGTGTATTTCTAGAATTATGACTTGGAGTGTAGGCTTGCTGTCTTGTCGTTTTCTGCACTGTTCTTTCCGTTGGCTTGTTGAAGACAGGAGCCCCGCCCAACTTCTTCCCAGACTGAGAGGAAGAGGAAGACTCTACATTTACATTTACGTGATCTTTACTTGAAGACGTGGATGATTCGTCTTCGAATTCAACGCGGTCAGGTTGACCCACAGTGAAAGTAGGCAAGCTAATAGATGAAGTGGGACTGGGACGGATGAGACTCTCGGCAGTGGGAGCCTTGCGCCCAACAGGAATCTCATTCTCCACTTCCTTTTTGGGAGCCGAGGAGCTTGACGAGGAAGATGAAGAGGAGACACGAGTTTTCTTCTCAAGGGTTACCGTGACCATGTCGATTCTAGGGTCGCTAGGTGTTCCACTAATTTGTTTGTGGGCCCCATCAACACTAATTAATTCTTCTTCGATGGGCTCAGACCCTTCGATTTCTACAACAACACCTTCCATTCGTTTCCCATCGATAGAGCCATCAATCATTGCTCTGTTGTTGTTGGAGGGGACGATGAGTTTCAAATTCTTCGACATATCAACAACGACATTATTTTTCCTTTGTGTGCCGTTCTCGATCAGAATCGTTGGTTGGGGTTGGTTGGGGGCCGAGGACTTGCTGGGAGCAATCACCGTATTGCCAAAGAAGAACAAGAAAGTTTTCAAGTTTTGGATGTAACTTCCGGTGAAAACATTGTAAGTCGTTTCATCACCCGAGGGAACTTCCGTGTGTACGAACTTTCCGTGCGTGCCGGTGACACGCAGCTCGCTATCTGCATTCGCATTGGGTCGGAGGGCCCGCACAACATTATTGTCGTTTTGCGCAACGATGCCCAACTCAGCGAACGTTTTCGATTGCAAGTTGTTCGAGACGAAATTTCCATTTAATTGTACAGGCAAGTGTACAATGGGTGTGGCGTAGATTGCCTGTGCTGCGGCTCTTGATGGGGTAATGTCGCTGACTTCCCCACCAAAAGCGGAAACAACGGCGGTGGCCACGATCTTGTCCGTGTACCATGGCGGGTACTGTATTTGCGAGTAACTGGAGACAAGTTGAGCGTAGGTGCCGTCGATGTATGTTCGGTAGAAGTCTGTCGTGTGTTCCGTGGTTGCGTAGCCGTTGATTTCGGTGGAGATTGTGGAGGCGATGAGGCCGGTGGGTCGGACACCGTCGGTCATGCCTGGGCCTTCGGTAGGGACCGCGTGATAAATTCGGGAGCTCGTGGAAATGATTCTAGCATAGGTTCCTTTGATGTAAGTGCCTAAGATTTTTGTGACATATTCGGTGGTGGTGCCGGATGTGACGAAGGAGCCCAAGGAAGTTGAAAGGAGACCTACAGGGCGAGTGCGACCGCGTTCTCCGCCGAAAAAGGTGGTGGTGGCGTCACCATTGCGGAACCGGGAAATGTCTGTGACAGAGATAGACAAGAAGGAAGAATGTGTAATATTAGAACAGCACAGTGATTCAAGTTCAAGATAAAGTTTAGTCAGTTCAAGAATGGTGCATGCAGTGCACTTTTATGCATGTCATGCTTTCGTGGCCAAGCATTTGGAAATTGAAAGTTTATAATATGAAGAGTTGATAAAAAATTGCAATTGATATTTGATCGCCAAAAGGCCATTATATATAAAATCCTGAACTATATTGATTGAGTGAAACAGTTAAGATAGTAATTGGAAGAAGTTCAATATGATGTATTCAAAAATATCATAAGGTATGTCCGAAAACTATAGGGTCATGAGTTTTTTGAACATGAACGTTTTCATGAACGAAAGGGTTAAAACCTTCCCCATGTTTTAACCCTTTCGTTCATGGACACCATTTCGAGAAATAGATAGGTAAGGCTAAGAGAATTCAAACAAGAAGAACAAAATACGCATGCGAGCATCCTGGCAACATGTCTCTGCCTGCAGCTTTCGAAAACCACACGACGCTTTAGTTTTCGGACACACCTATTATCTGATATAGTGATTACAGTTGTTTGGATTTTATATGGAGAATACCAAAAATCATTCAAGAAATCAAATTGGATCGTTTGGCAATCAAAGCAATAATTCATGATTACGTACATTTTTGTAACCAAATATAAAAGTGACCTGATTCATACATTTTAAATGTTTTTGTTTTGTAAGTTTTGTCTGATATGTATTTCGTCGTATGTATGTAATAGTAATTTAATAGTGTACCTAATTTTAAGTGGTCAGTCGAAGGTAAAGTAAACGTGTAAAATTAAATATTTGAATTATTTTTCGTAATTTTATGTCTTCTTTGAAGTAGTCATATTAGTCATTGTGCTGTTTTGTAGAGTTCCCTTAATTTCTTTCAAGATAGGCTGTAAATTCGACATTTGATATCTGCCGTGCACTATCTCATGCACTTTTGTATCAATAATGGAAATAGCGAGAGAATTATGTGAGTAAATAGCGAGGGCGATACTTGTTGAGGTATGTATTTGCAATTCAACTCTTGCTTGCTTGTACGTACAATTGGCTGTTGGCTCTATATAAAGTAAACACAAATAAAAGGTTTTTGTGGAGAAGGTACATCACGTACAAATCAGGAACTCGCCAAAATCGTGTCACTCGTTTAGATAATATATTTATGGTTCGAGGGCAGCAGCAACAACCATATCAGCCGTACTACACTTAATCTGTTTTCAAATTACTATTGTACAGTGTGCTATCAGCCATCAGCGTTGGTTAGTTTACTTGTCAAAATAATTTAGTAGGTGCAATTGCCCACGCGTGTATTTCATAAGATTAGTTTAGTACATCGTTTTGATTCTCTTTCTCATGAATGCAGTTCACTCGTATCACATAAAAAATGAATACTAATCTCAATTGCCTCCTTACGCCAGTCAGTCTCTAAAGGTTCATTATTTATGTACTGGGGTAATAATAATGTCATATTCCTCTTGACAGAGAGGAATACATTTCATCCTGTTCAGTGCCGTGCCCCGCGACAAGGACCTTATGGGAAGAGCTGCTATAATAATAATCGCAGATTATCTCATCAGATTTAAGGATGTAATTATTTCATTAAGCCCTCACTCAAAGCCGTACTGACGGCAGACAGACAAAAGTTATTTCACGTGTTTCCTGGAATTAAGTACATTACCAAGTAAGTACGATGGTCCGCTAACATAATGAGTAAACAGTCAACGGTACAACTTTCAACTCTACTAACTTAGTAATTTTTTCTGTGGCCTGGCTAACTAAAACTTCAATTAACCTGACAAAAAAGTTGAAGCTCGTTTGCATATCCTCTATATGCATATCTATGCAAATAAACTTACTGATAGGGCAGAGAGAGATGCATTCTGAGACGGAGTAAAAGCGTGAGCAGCCTGTCCCAAATAAAAACTTATAAATTGCTCATTGCACTTTTTCAAAGTACTACATCGTTAGATAGAAATATGGCGGAGGGATTTTCGCTGCATGTTAGCACTTGAGCAGCTATTCATTAATCAAAGATGAGCGTGCAATTTTTCCTCGAGATTTTACCTTCTACTGCATCCACAATGATAAAGCGATACAAAGCAAACACGATGTAAGCTTTCTGCTCTGCCTTGTATTTTGCAAACCATAGTAAACAGTTCCGTAGTAGTAGTACCCCAATGGGGAGTTATAATAAAAATGTATGAAGGCCCATTTGTCAAATACCAATATGTATAGTGTGCACATTTCGTTCCTCTTAATATTATACTATTACAATAACGTTCTCTCAATATATATATATGCGTACATACGAGCGTATGAGCATTCGTATTTGTGAGTACAAGCCTTTTACATGCGATTCCCATGTTCACATTTGCAGATATTCAAATATTTCGGCCCATGGGAGACAAGTCAGTGTGAAAGTTCCTTGCCGTCCTAGTATGTAAGTATCTGTATATCTGCATACACATGTACAACATAGAAGTATGTTCCACGTCTTCCTACTTGGCTGCTTGTTTATTTCTTTTCTAATTTAACAATTGTGTGAGAATAGACGTGCTGCTTCAAATTCTCTTTTCCCCATGTGTAATACTGTAGTTAACCAGACGAGTGTGCATGTTCTATTCACTTATATCTGCAGGTCGCCCCGTGTATTATGAATTCTATCACAGCGCATTAAATTGCGTTACGTTTTGCTTTGATTAGAGTAAGTGTAGTTGGCTGGGTTGTTGTTGTTGTTGTTGTTATTGTGTAGCACATAGACAAGAGCCGTGTGTACGTACGTACGTGCACCCTCTCCGTAATAAAGTAAATTATATCTTGAAATGTGAATTCACATTGGTGAATGCTTATTGTTTACTATTTACTCATAACAACTCGTCGCGGATTGCATTTATCGTGCACTCATATGAGTCTCGTCTTCGTTTCCCACAATAATACAGCAATAATGACTAAAAGTTGATTACTCCAAGCTGTGTGTAGGCAGCACACCTTCCATATGTATATTTGTCTTTGTGTAGGCTGGTTGCACCGTGTGTGTGTAGTATGTATAGTAGTCTGGTATCTGACAAACTGACGAGTATAATTCTTCATATTATAACTAAATAAATTAAGGGTAAGTGTGTATTCAGGTCAAAGTTCATCAGCCTTTTTAACTTACGCACGCGGTACACAATCAGAATAGTATAAAGAAGATCGAGTGTAATATTGTATGGCATATGATAGATTAGAGAGAAGAATGTTGAGTTAGCCACAAACATGTACGTACAATAATGTACATAAATACTACATATGGGTGAGTTGCCACATACTACTACATACATAATAGTACTACTATTGTAAGAAGCAAGTGGAAAGAGACGGAGGAAGTGAAGTGAAGACTATGGCGGATGTACTTTAAAGCAAATTGAAAAATGTACAACAGTGCACACAGCAATGCTGTGTAGTGTAAGTTAATTGCAAATCGCGTTGATAAATGAAAATACATTATAGTTCGTCCATTATGAATGGCTAGAGACACATTTTCTTAAAGAATCGTTTCCAAGAAGGTATAATATGAGCACTGTGTGTAAACGCAGTAGGGGTAATAGCAACAAGCGGCATGTGCATGTAGCAATAATAGATCGTTACTGTGGTCATAAATTTTGAAGGAAATAAAATGCAATGGAAAAGCCGTAAAAATCGGCAATGCTATCTAATATTGAATGTAATGGCATGGTTGTAATCGCCGAAGCAATGTGATATGGATTATATAGAAAAATCACAGCGAAAATAATAATTATTTATAATGAAGCCGGTTTGTTGTAAAAATAGGAAAGTTTCTTAAGTAGATAGTCCGCGCACATTTATTGCAAGTTCTTTAAAGTCAATCGACAATAATACGTCGCATTAACAACAATTGGGAGTTGAGCCTGCTACAATACAGCTCAGAGGAACAATCATAATAATGCTACGAGTCTTTAGCTCACATAGCACTAATAATGATGTATATACTATATACCATGTTGGAAAGTTTACCAGTAGAACAATCGAAAAAGAATATTTTATTCTATGTACTAGGAAGCTGTGAGTGATAGGATTTTATGCAGTTTATATATATAAGTACATCTAAGAATCATTTAGTATTCCAATTATCCTACAAAATAGGCATTACTGCAGCGTATTTACACCCAAAGACCTCAATATAACAAAGCTGATAGTTCATATAGAAATGCTACCACGTTTCCATATCTGATGCGTAAATATTATTATGTAGGTTTGTTAGTAGTGCGAATATATGTAATGCAGTTATGATTACCATTTTGCCATAAGAGTACGAATTTCTGCTGTCGTACTTACGACGTAGCCAGCTGATGCGATTGTGTTTTCGTGTCAATTGTTATGTTAGTGGGTCTTGCTGTGAGAATGAGAGTATTATGACCAACAAAACGGAAAAAGTTATGTTGGCACTTATTCATAAAAACTTAATATTTTGCACATAATTTTCTGCCGTGCAGCACTTCAGCAGTTGTCTGGTCTGGTCTGTACTTTACTCGTGGTAAATAACTGATTACAGAATACCACAATTGCTCTTCGACTTGACATTTAAGAATAAATCACAAAAAGTCAAATTTTTTACTGCCTCAAACTTCATTCCTAGTTCTAATTTTTCTGCTACCTATGCACTAGGTAATTAATAAAGTATGTCTAAATATCACTTTGTGCAAAAAATTGCCGGATAAGCTTAATGCATGCGGAGAATCCCGAGTCAATAAGACAAAGTGCAAAAAAATTAGACTGTAAGGGCAGTTAATGGTCCATTTAACTATTGAATCTTAATAAGTGACGTAAAATAATTAAAATCTAGTTGAGAGGTTCAGAAGAGGGAGATGCTACCTTGAATCCGTTACATCATTACCGGTTACTACATCATTATTACGTTCATTATGTCAGTAGACATAAAGTGAGTAAGTGCAATCTTCCTTACATTCTAGTGACATTATTACTCTAAGGTGGATAGCAGAAGCATCAGGTTCACAATTATAACTATCCTTATCTACCTGATTTAGATTCATAGTAGCTACTACCATCATATGAAATAATATGTAAATCGTGGCCTCTGAATGGAGAAATACAAATAATAAAATGATGTGTGGCTAATCTACCTAAACGCTGCCTCCTATTACTACTGGTACTGCAACAATGTAAAAATCCTTTGTCTGTACACTGTATAGTGGTAGTGGTAGTACATAGTATTAGAAAACAAGAAAATGTACCTAATCTCTGGTTGTCGTACTACCTGTTTACATACCTGGCTATCAATGGGGATTAAATGGAAAAGACGATAAAAGTTTAATCATCTCATTAAATTCCCACGGTTTCTCATTGCACACTGTGCAGAATCCATCCGAAGCTCCACTCCACTACTCACCTACATAAATAAAAATGTGCTTGTGCACAGTATTGGTATACTAGCTAACTAAGTAATATGGTATGGTGCTGTACGCACAGTAGGTATATAATGAATGCTATCGTATCAAACTACTCACACACATATCATCCCTACTTTTCAGTAGACAAATGTCTGTTGTGTCACGGCTTGCAAAAACAAAACAGCTTTCTTACAAACTTACTCTCGCTGTTGTAAATCTCGTATTTCCATTCCAACCTGTCCACTCAATTTGGACTTTATTAGCGTTTATGATCAACCACAGCTGTCAATACATGATGTGGGAAGGGTCGGCTCGAAAGACTTGAAGTGTTTTGCTCACTCCGTTCACACACAAGTTACACGCATAGACTGACGATTATTAATGCAAAAAAAATCCTGTCTTTTACATACAGCTACTACGATTTACTGTCGTCCCAGCATATTTGGCGAGTTTCTTTCAGTCACTAGGTTAAAGAGACTCCTATTAATTGTTTGCCCATTAGTTTTTCCTTCACCCTGTTAAATATGCGCAATAATGGGTGTACAAGAAAATTCACTCATTTCCTCAACGCGTGTAAACGAAAAATGCAATTCTATTATCTGAGATACTCTGTTTCACCTTATCTACTACTACTACTACTGGGCTAATACTCTCACAGAGCAAACTCTGTGTCTCCTGTGTGGTAAGTACATTGTCGTGTAGTATATCTGGTGGCAGCATAATTCATCGACCGACACACCGACCTACTACCTATATTATACGGCAAAGGTACTTCTACTACACTGTCCTGACTCCTGACTTTACAACTTGAGACTAATAGAACAATGTAGGCAGGAAGTCAAGTTGTTTATGGCTATGACATGACATGAGTGCAATATCTTGACTGGTCAGCCGTGCTCTTTTCTTACACCTGTCCGCAGTACTAACAAATAATAATTCATTGTTATTATATAGGTATTATGTGCCGGTTATATCTTGTGTTTCAATTCTGCGTTGCTAATGTCTCTGCGATAAGGAACTGATGTGCAGTATAGCCGAGTGAGAACTAAAAGAAGGGAGAACAAATGATTGAGTAGGATAGGAAGTGGCACATAATGCCTTTTAATGGTATTTTTTACTATTTAATTGTGTTTCTCTATCGAATGGCATGTGGAGATTATTATTTTTAGATTAAGATTCGTTTCAGCCTGTGCATCAAACGTTGTACAGAACTTTATTAAAGCCACGTACGCAAATAACATTGCTTACAGCAGGCATATCGGTTTACAACTGATATATGTTAGCAACATTACGCAGGATTTTAGAGCACGACATAGTATCTTTTTGTGCATGTATACAAGTATTTTGATGTCATTTCAAATCTGGTTTTGCCTTTGACAACTTAATACATGGTGGTATACCATACTTTATACATGTGCTTTTGAAACGTCGAGCCTTGTTTGGCAAGAAATTCGGATTTTACTTATTTAGGTACATATTGACATACGTACTCTCATTCTTACACGACCCACGTTAACATAACGAGTAACTGTTGCTACTTATTTGTATTGCTTACTCAGTTTTCCCCTTCCACTCGATTTCTTACATTGTGTACACTTTTTGCGTATTGTTCGTGTCACATCGTACTAACGATACAGTCAACGTGGTGGTGTACTGTAGACGAGTTTGTTGCATTTCACTTCACCGTCAGTCCATTTACAGTATATGTATATATATATTACAACTATGTGTAAGTGATGTTGGTTCGCGTCGTTCTCTTGTCGTATGTACTTATTAATATATTGGTGAGTAGTAGTACAAGTAAACATATTATATTTATGTGAGTATTATATTTATGCCTTTGTGACTATTGTGACTATGTATTTGTGACTAGTTTTGTCCTATGCACTCTGCAAGTCTCAAACGATTAAATGAGACTAGGCAGCTTACCTATTTGTTCATTGTAAGTCAAAGCAATTGTAAATAGTTAAGAAGAAAGTTCTCTACTGACCTGATATCGCAGCTCGCTTGAATCTGATGTCTTCCGACGTCGTGTTTTTGATCTTACATTTCGATGGATCCCATTGGCCTAGAAAGCATATAAATGGCACTCGTTAGTCTTTTATCCACAGAGATGAATTCTTTTATACGTACTATTTGTAAAGGGGTAAGGGCTCAATTTTATCCCCATTTGCTTTTAATGACTCCAATTTGGTCGCTGATGGCACTTGGCTATTTTAATTTCGATTGTGAACACGCTGTCGTCAAGTTTGAATAACGTCAACAATTTTTAATGTGGAGAGCACAAAGTGTACTGAAAGTACGACTATGTGCTAATTCCTGAGATATTCCGAGGAAACTTTTTCATGTACGCTACTAAACACTTCGTATGTAAATATTGTTTGAGTGCACATTTTTCATGATAAATGTCTTCAATATTATTTATTGGATGGAGTAGTGTAAACTGTGAACATTCCCCTACTAATAGAGAATAGAGATCCAGGACAGTTATACTTTTCCTATGTAAATGTAAAACATGACAGAAGTACAAATAAATTTCACTTCTCGTAACTTTCAAAATATTAATTAGTGGGTCAAGTTTTGTGAAAGATTGATGCATTAATGTCCTACATGCCATCGTCATTATCATCCACATATAAACAATCTGATGACAAAATCTATTGATAATTGTACCATTGTGTCAGCAATTCATTAAAATCTGGGCTTGCCCACTCTATCGTTCAAAATAACACTGCGATGAGATAGAGATGCGACGATGAAAAGTACACCTTCAAAGTTTAATCGCAGTTAACCTTTGACTTTTTCAATTGAATCGTTTGAAAACAAGTCTTGTACAATATTTCATTTCACTTTTAATTGGTTTTGCCGCAAAAGCAACGTGCAAGTTAAAGAGAATGCCTTACACACAAATTATACAATCTGTCCAATATAATCAAGACACACTTACAACACTTACAGTTAAGGCATTTCTATTCCCACAGAGTGATAATGTATAATTTGTCACATGGTTTAATAATGTCAAGTAGAAATTTTTCTTTTCATTTTGCAATCTAGGGTACAATGTAAAGAGATACAATACTTCATCGCCGCAACTATACATTTAATGTTACCATCAGTATTATGCAGGGAGCCTCTCCGCTTTTCTCTTATTAGTAAATATATAGTGTAATTGGCACCTGTCTCTCTAGGAGCAGCTTTGCAACTGAGAATTGAAGCTGTGCATTTATCGCCTTAACATTTAAATACCAACAGAACAATCCAAAGGATTACATTTTGGCACTCGTCCCTTATTTGACCAACTACTTAAGTTGCTGAGTCCTAGCTCTGGGTCTGTACTATATTAGACTACTAAATAGTAAAAAAAAATACACCACACTATTCAGGTAAGTCTCCGTATTCTACACATATTTATTTAATGCAGCTACAAACTAATGTGAGGCTTGTTGAGTCAAACAGGCAATAAATATTCACCTCAAGTCACTGCTGCTGTAACGCACGTGGTATACGCAGCTTTGTAGTATAAGTAAACTATAGGTAGTTCATAACAGGAATTAGTTAGTTAGCTGCTCTACAGTCTAGTATTGTACTTATTATTTAGTTCGTATAGGAGAGTAGCTATCTATTCCATAGCTATTCCATTTAACAACATAATAAAGTTGGCAAAATGCAAATCAAAGTAGAATGTAAACAGCATTCATGGCGTTTTAAATGTGGTCACCTACCAGGAGCATCTTCTTTATATTATATGCCTTACTGGATATTCCGTGACTCATTTAGTGATGAGACGACGAAGAAATTATTATATTCAATGAACGTCGTCCTATATGATTTTTGGCTTGGTGGCCTGGTCGCTGTCCTACACTAGCTGGCCATTCACCCTTTATACTGTTTTATTTAGTGGAGAGCTGCTGTTGCAACAAACACTTTGCTATTATAGTTGTCACTCTCTTATGTGTATTAATATTAATACCCTGTGAGCTACGTCTGTCTACGTGACGATAATACAATACATTGAAATTGGATTTGAGTACATACTAAATACTTATGCATGTAAAACAATAGCTGACAAAACAATTACAAATCCATTCATGAAATTCTGCAGGGAAACCGTACCGTACTCTCGTGTCAAAAGCTGTCTCGTCTCATCCTGGTTCAAATGTTTACCTAAATGATCCCATATACGGTAATGTGGATTCTGGTCGAGAGTTGTACAGACTTACATGACTAGAAAGGAACTGCAGCCGTTCTCTTATTAACATGCACACTACTTTCGACGTTCACAAATGCTTATTGGTGGATTCGTAGAGTCAGCCGAATCAAGTGAGAGATACTCTTCACGATATAAGCAGCAGCAACAAACAGATATTAATGTTGTCAGTGGGACAAGACTCGGAATTTCTTTTTGACAGCTAACTACGGGCAGTCCTGGCCCTGACATTTAATTGTTTAATGCAATGAACGTTTACTTAAGGTACAGTTACTGCTTCTGTAAAATATTAGTAAGCCGATTGGGAGACACACATGGATTTCTTTCTCCCCACTAAATATAGATTGTGATTAACAACTGTGAGATCCGCTGTTTTTATGTATGTGATACCACTTCATGCATGAGTTTCATGCATACCATTTGTGACGATGAATAATTATTTGCTAATTAAAAATGACTTTTCTTGCTAACAGTGCAGTGGACTAGGTGACGCCTTTCTGATTATGCTTGCCTAACGGAAAATCTCAGTCGGTAGGTCACAAAAATAGTAACTTGCATAAATATGTTTGTATATTACATTAGCAATTTTTAGAATTTTAATTTATACAATGTTAAAAATCCACGTACCTTCATCTGAGCCATCTTTACAGTCTTTTACTCCATTCTTAACTAAGCCTTTCTCTATACAGCGGGGAATCCCGCAAGTACATTTATATTGCTGAGCCCCGCATTCGGATCC